>QLPI01004394.1:0-12718 GCA_003314275.1 Chroogomphus rutilus | reverse complement strand
CCCCCCCCCCCCCCTAAAAAAAAAAAACTCTAAAATTCTTGCACATGCGGCAGTTTTATCGGTCGGTTGGGGCAGTGTCATTGGGGCAGTGTCAACTACAAAATGCTATGCGGTTTTTTAGGAGTGACTCACATTCCCTCACCTCGGTCGCACACACTGCAGACGATATGGAGTTATGGCCAGACTGAGGTTGGGTGGGCGGTGCGATGTATTAGGAAGGAACAGAGCCCCTGTGGGACTCAGAGCATGGCCACCATGCCCCATGCATATGACACAGTGAATCTAGCATACTACACGTCCTGAGTTGTAGATTTTCTTTGGTTCTCCAGGAACAATACTTTCCATTGCCAACTCTGAGTAATGCATACCTGCCCTACTACATGCACACATTGTTGCCTTGCGGGGTATGCTTATGTCATTTGAAAGGTTATCATAGACCATGGGGATAATGCCATCAATGAGATTGCCAACATTATTTTGTCCAATGCCATCGATCGAGCCACATGGACTATTGGGGATCAAGTTCTCAGGGTGAACAGAGCACCAGATATTATATATGATGTCATATGTAGTGTCATGGCTGAGTAGACTTGCGAAGGTGTAATTTCCTGTATGGTTTGAGATCTGAATAGCATTTGGAATCACATAGGCAGTCATGCATTTGTCAACGTGTGTGATGTCTTCGATGGGGATAACCAGCTTCATGGAAGTATAAGAGAGAGTACGCCCATCCGTCGTACATCCAAAGATGTTGGCATGAAAAAAAATGTGATTCTCAGAGATGTAAAGCCACCCCTGGATTAGTATCTTGTGCTGTAATGCACAGCCATAGTCATCAAGGTGTGGGATGGGAATGAGGAATGTGACCGATATGTGCGTCGAGCCAAGAACAACTCGTCGAGTGACTTGTACTCGGTTACTAATGGAGTATTTTAGTTGGTACTGCCGAGTTACCGGATCCTCGGTACGTGTACTTGACACTGCAATTGAAACACATCGCAGGCTTGGGCACATATCTTACAAGACCCTTAAGTGCCTGATGGATCGTGGCATGGTATATGGCCTAGAGTTATCACAGGCTAGAGATAAATTTGCCTGTGATGCGTGTATTAAAGCTAAGATTACATGCAAACCGCTCCCAAATGAATCAAGTGAGTGCTCAAAGAAAATCGGTGATAAAATATTTTCTGAAGTATGGGGACCGGCGAGACATATCACTATCGATAAAAAGTCTTACTACATTTCCTTCACGGACGATCACTCAAGGGAATCAGTGCTCTATCTAATGAGCACCAAAGATCAAGTCTTTGCCAAATACAAGTTGTATGAGGCAATGATGCTTCGGCAGAGGAATGCGCGCATCAAAACACTTCTCTCAGATAGAGGGGGTGAATATACAAGTGCTGAATTCAACAACTACCTGGACAAGCAAGGTACTCGGCACCGATATACTGTTCACGACACACCTGAGCAGAATGGAGTTTCCGAGCACCTAAACCACACATTGGTTGAAAAGACCCATGCAATGCTTCTAGATTCCAATCTCCCTAAGTCGTTATAGGGATATGCCATTCAGCATGCTAACTACCTTAAAAATTGCACGCATACACGATCTCTACCAGACAAGACACCCTATGAGATGATTCACCATCAAAAGCCGAATTTACAAGATGCTCATGAATGGGAGACGGATGTCTATGTTAAAATTAAACAAGATAATAAATTATTACCTAGAGCCAAGAAAGCTAAGTAGATAAGCCATTCTGCCCAAAGCGACGGCCATTGTATATACTGGCTGGATAGTCGACGGGTATCTGTGGAACAGAATATTATATTTGAGGCACCTAAATTGCCCTCAATCACTCCTATTTTACCTACAGATGATCGCACAATGATTGGGCCAAAGGCCATCAAATATAGGCCAATACCACCTGCGCCGGCACCTATCCAGGTGCCAGTGATGTCATGTGACCTACAGCCAGGTGAGAGCCGCATTGAAGAAATTGTCGAGCGCACACCAGAGAGAGATTTAGAAAATATACAACCAAGTCAAACAGATGTGAGCAGACTTAAAGAAGCTCCTCCACTCAGAAGAAGTGAGAGAATAAGCTTACTACAAGAAAGAGCTCCAAAGCCAGCTCTGGCTATAAATCTCAAACTGGAGAAGCCACATACACTAATTTGACAACCCTCGCTTGCGAAGAAGTTGAGAACAATATACTCAATGATATCGCACAGAGTTCAGATTTTTCTATCTTAAAGGATGAAAGTGCGAAGGACATATGCGACTATCTAGCAATAAGTGCCGAACCAATAAGTGCCGAAGAAGAAGATTTTGCATATCTATCAAACGATTTGCAATTACCTACGACAACTAATGATGCCCTTAATAATTCTACATGGAAGACAGCCATGGACACTGAGATCCGATCACAAATTGACAAAGACATCTGGGAACTCACTAAACCTCCTCCGGGTGTGAATATAGTCAGTAGTAAATGGACCCATGTTATGAAACACAATCAGAAGGGTGATATAGCTCGTGCAAAATCAAGACTCATTGCTCAAGGCTTCACACAAACTTTTGGAGTTGATTATGACGAGACATATGCACCAGTCATTTGTATGACATCATTACACACTATATGCGCGATAGCGGCTAGAAATGATTGGCCAATACATCAAATGGACGTAGATGTAGCATATCTTAATGCACCACTTGAGGAACCTATTTATATGCGTAAGCCGCCAGGATATTTTGAGGAACAACATGAAAATGTATTATTGCTGAAGAAATGCATATACGGACTCAAGCAATCGGGCAGAGAATGGTATAAGTGTCTATCGAATGCCCTTTACTCTATTGGATTTACAAAGTCAGCCTCAGATGCTGCCGTATTCTATAGACACAGGCCAAACAACTATGCCATCATTGGAGCCGCAGTAGACGACCTTACTATAACAGCTACTGACAATATAATATTGCAGGGCATCAAAGAAGATCTTGAGGCCATCTTTAAGATGAAAGACCTTGGAGAAATCCATTGGCTTCTTAATCTGAAGATCGAACGAGATAAATCAGCTGGTACAATAAGTTTCTCACAAGAATCCTATATTGACAAAATACTCGACCGATTTAATCTTCAAGACGCAAAAACGCATACGACTCCTCTAGATCCCACATGTAAACTATCCAAAGAACAATGCCCAACTACTGAAGCAGAAAAGAAAACCATGGAAAAGATTCCATACCAGCAGGCCATTGGTTCACTCATGTGGGCAGCAGTAGCTACCCGACCAGATATTTCATTTGCAGTTTCCATATTATCACAATTCCTAGAAAATCCAGGAATTACTCACTGGAATGCAGTTAAGAGAGTATTCAAGTATTTGAAAGGCACAAAAGATAAGAAGTTGATCTTAGGGAAGAGTCGAGATGGGATAATAGGATATTCTGATGCTGACTGGGCCTCACAAGATCACAGACATTCGATATCAGCATACGTCTTTCAAATCGACTCTGGGAGTATCTCATGGAGTTGTCAGAAGCAGACAATTGTGGCACTTTCATCTACTGAGGCAGAGTTTATTGCATTAACTCATGCCACAAAAGAGGCCATATGGCTAAAGAATTTCATAACCAAAGTTTTTCAGCCAATTAAAAATCCTATAAAAATTTATGCTAACAACCAATCAGCTATTACAATAGCCTACGGTAATCAGCAACACTTGAGGACTAAACACTTCGATATACAACTCTATTTTATCCGAGATATGATTGATGGGAAGAAGATTCAAATTGAATATCTCCCAACTGATCAAATGGTTGCAGACATCCTCACAAAGGGTCTACCAGGACCTAAAGTGAAGATTCTCACCGAAAGGCTCGGCATATATTGAGCTTGAGGGGGCGTGTTGGGTGCAAACATGCATCTCACCCCTGAGAGACCAACCTCAATATACTGTATTTTTATATCGATTCCGATGCCATTCTGTGCGCTTTGTAATTCTCTAATTTTTTGTATTTTATTTGTATTTTTATCCTCAATATTGAGGGAGATATTGTATTTCTATGTGTACGCTACTTACGGGTACTTGCCTATGCACCAGACGATGCATGTGGCCAGCTCCCTGGATAGGGACCGGTAGCCTGGCTCAAACCTTCGATAGGGTCAGGAGCCGGCTCTAGTATATGTGCAGGTGAAACATTCCCCGCACATATTTCCCTCCTCAGTGGTTGACTACACTGAGGAGGTGAGTTGTATAATATAATACAGTAGTATCCAGACTGATTTTATTATTTCTTTTACTCTAGAAGAAAACTAAATAGGTATATTTCTTGAATATACTTGTAGTGGTTGACTACACTGAGGAGAAAACTAAATAGATTGCCTAAGAAAAATGGTTAATTGCAGAGCATGAATTGAAGTTCGGAATAAGAGTTGAATTGGAATATGGAATGATGGAATCGAAACTAAAAGTTGAACTTGAAAACGGAAAGAAGAAGCTGAATTGCAAGTTGAAATGAGTGAATCGGAATTGAGGGTTTTTTTTTTTTTTGAAATTGAAGACAGAGTGAACGGAACTGAAATGCGAGAGTGATAATGAATGGAATGAGCGAGAGTGAACAGAAGAGAAATTGCGAGGTGCTTATGAAATGGGTAATGGTCCAGGTTTATCTGGATACGACTTGTGAAAGTCTTGAACGAGTTCTGAAGTGTGGTTAAGTTCTGTTACAAGGAGCCATGAAGTTTCTTCATCTGTGCCTTCATATCCTGCCCACTGTACTAAGTACAACAGCCTGCATGCCGTACATTGATTATCGATTTTCGAGTCCAGTATCTCAGATATCTCGAATTCAGGTTCGCCGTCGATTATGATTGGGGGAGGAGGTGGTTGAATGGGATTAGGAATGGGATTAGGAGTGGCTGGCTCAAGCATTGAAACGTTGAATACAGCATGTACTGTGTGATTGTCAAGCCCGTAACACCGAGCACCGACTCACTCGGCAATACCGACCAACCGGCCCTTACCCACATCATCCCGCACTACCGCACGGCCTTGGCTCGGTACACCCGGTACATCGTATAGGATCACTCCTCTCGTCTATCCCTTTTCATTGTTCCCTCACCCCCTATCCACTCCTTACCCCATTTCCCCGAACAACATGACGGCCACTCATTGTCCTGGCCACTGCCATTGTTTTATCTTGGGCCGTCCTCTATTGTTCTATTCTCGCCCACCATTTCATTATCTTATTCACAGCCGTACTCCATTATTCTAATTTCGCTTACATTCCTTATTCTATTTCTGATCACTGTGGACAATGCCTCCATGTGGTTACCTCATACCTTATTGTCTCCATTCCTTACGCCACCCTGTTCCACATCTTGCTTCTTAACTATATAAGTAGCGGGATGTATGTAGATAGTTCCTCACTCAGAATATCGATTGATTCGCACCCCTTTGTCCGCTCTCTATTTCTAAAGTCCTTCGCTCGAGCTGACGCCCTCGGCATCCTCTCAAGGCTCCTCTCACTATCCAAATTAGTGGCATGCACGGAACAGCAGGGCGCAACGCAAGAGCACGTTGAAGCCTAGCCACCCCGTAACGGTTTGCAGGACTTAACCGATATCTCGGCATCACCAAATCCTGACAGTGATGAGATTATGAGCAAATGACAGTAGGAATGAAGATTTCTTTGGCAGTCTATTTAATTTATCTCCTCAGTGTAGTCAACAACTATATTTATATTCGGAAAATATACCTATTTAATTTATCTTTACAAAAGAAAAGAAAGAAAATCAGCCTTAAAGGCTTGTACATTATATTATACAACCCACCTCCTCAGTGTAGTCAACAACTGAGGAGGGAGGCATGCACGGGTTGTGTTTCACCCGCATATACCTTGCAACTGGCCCTTGACCCTATCGAAGGTTTGAGCCAGGCTGCCGGTCCTAATCCAGGGAGCTGGCCATGCACGTCGCATCGTGCGTGGGTAAGCACCCATAAGTAGCGTACAAGTAAATACACGATAGCTTCCTCAATTTTGAGGATAAAAATACAAGAAATATGTCAAAAATTTTAGAATTAAATTGCACACAATATGATACCAAAATCGATACGAAAATAGAATATATTGAGTTTGTCTTCTCAGGGGTGAGATGCATTAATGCACCCTACACTGCGTTCATGTAGCCTGGGAGTTTCAGAGTAACTAGGGAATGGCATGGGTCACCCACGGGTCAAATGTGGGTGACCCGCACCCGACCCATGGGAAACCCGAACCTGTCAACCCATGGGTTTTTTCCCACGGGTCGATGGGTGTCGGGTGTGCGGCGCACCCGCACGCCTGCGGCACGTTCGTGTCGTATGTCACGTTCGCGCCGACACGAACGTGCTGTATGCGCACGTGCCAACACAAACGCGCCATACACGGACGCGCCGACATGAACGTGCCGACATGAACGAGCCGACACGAACGCGCTGTACGCGTACGCGCCGACTCAAACGCGCCAACATGGACGCGTTGTATGCGCATGCGCGAACATGCTGTACATGCACGCGCCGACACGAACGCATTGTACGCGTGCACGTACGGCTCGTTGGTGTCGGCGCATGCATGTCATACGGTGCGGCGCGTGTGTGTTGTATGCGCGTGTGGCGCGTGCGTGTCGTATGCATGTGCGGCGCGTGTGTTTCGTATGCACGTGCATGTCGTACACGCACACGTACGACTGGAGCGAGTGGCCGGTTGGGTGTCGTACGCGTGCGCATGCACGCGTACATGGTTGAAGCGCCGGGTTGGGCCGGGTCACGGGTGCTCTGGGCTTGACCCGCACCCGCACCCAAGGGCACCCGACCCGGTGACCCGTGCGGGTTGGCCAAACCCGTGCTATTCCCTAAGAGTAACAGAGTGAGTACTGGGACATGCAATGATTTCAAATGGACCCAAAAACTTCTCAGCTAGCTTTTTCGCAGGACAGGTGGTCCTGAGAAATTTGGCTTTGATAAACGCGAGACTGCCAATGGCAAAGTCTGGAGATGGAAGTCGTTTGGTGTCAGCTGAGGATTGGTACATTTGTTGAGCATCGAGGATGTTGGTTTGAAGTTGCTGATGCAACTCGTCCAGGTCGACTATGAAGTCTTGCACTCGTGATGAAGCAAGGTCATGTTTAGGATGAATGGCGAGATTGGGATGATGCCTTTGTTGGCAAAGAAAGGCGAGATTCCAGTGGTGGCACTGGGAGCATTGTTATAGGCGAACTCTGCAAGGGGTAATAGCGGGGCCCAGTTATCTTGTTGATAGTTGCAATAGACACGGAGGTACTGTTCTAATGTCTGATTAGTATGCTTGGTCTGGCCATCGCCTTCTGGGTGATAGCCTGAGGTGAAATGCAACTTCATGTCAAGGGCCTTCCCGAGAGAACACCAGAAGTGGGACACAAATTCCGAGCCTCTATCTGAAGTGACGTGAGATGGAATACCATGTTTGGAGAATACGTGAAGTACAAAGAGTTCTGCGAGCTGAGAGGAAGTGATGGTGATGGAAGTAGGAATGAAGATAGACTGTTTGGTGAAGGGTTGACTATGACTAGGATGGCCATGAATCCCGAGGAGGTGGGAAGCTGCTCAATGAAGTCCATGGATATCAAGTTCCAGGGTTTGTCTGGCACTGGAAGCTGTTTGAGTAATCCATATGGCTTGTGACATTGTGATTTATTCTGCATACATGTCGTGCAGGACTTGCAGTAGTCTTTAATGAATGAGCACATGCCAGGCCAATTGTAGTTGCATCTGATGAGGTCTATGGTTTTGTTAATTCCAAAGTGTCCAGAAAGAATGTGATCATGCTTATGTTGTAATACGCGTAAGCATAAGTCTTGGGCCTCGGGAACGTAGATGCGATCGTCAAATAGCAACAGACCATTGGAATTAGTCTGCCACTTTGGGTCATCATTATTCGCGAGGTGTTTCTGGGCTAAGGAGTTGGAAGGAAGATGATGTCTGATGTCATTCAGGATACGCTTGGTGTCCATAAGAGTCGAGGCCCTCAGTACTGGTTTGACAAGGCTCGTGGCTCAAAGGGATGTGGTCAACTGATGTTGAGAGAAGATGGGTCAAAGGTTCTGGGGATTAATGGTGGCATAGTTGCTCATCCCCTCCTTAAGGTAGACGTCCCATCGTCTAGTGAGTGAATCAGGCTTAGTGCCCAAACGACCTGGTCTGAAACGGATGACAAGATTAAACTGAGAGAGGTATTCTGACCACCTAGCTTGACGTCTAGTCAACAACTTGGTTGTACAAAAGTACTCCAAGTTCTTATGATCGGTGATGACATTGACAGGGTCGCTGGAACCTTCTAAGTAATGACACCACTTTTGAAAAGCTTCAAAAATTGCGAGCAGTTCTTTGTTGTGAATGTCTCTCAAGCTTCAGTTACTGACAGACTTCGGTACTGCTGAGGGGTGTTGGTGAAAGGTCAGGCAGACAATGGCCAAGTCCTGTGGGCCAAGAGTAGTGGCGTTGGCTTCAACGTACTCGTGTGTTGCACTCTACTTGCCATGCTTGCCACCTATTTGGAACAGACAGATACTCGGGAGGATGCTGATGATGCCAGCCCAAGTTGAGGACTTAACAGAGGAGAAGAAGGTAGAAGGGCCTAAGCCTAGTCGATACCCAGAATGAGGAAATATGTACATGCATGCCCTACTTATATAGGTTAAGAAGTGACATGTGGAATAAGGAATGTGAGACAACAAGGCATGCAGAGCATGTGGTTATTGTCTACAATGGATAAAATTAGAATGAAGAGATGCAAATGGGGATAAAACAATAAGGGAAAAGATAATAGAGATGTGACCAAGGATAGGACAATAGGGAGTGGCTGAGTATAAAACAATGGAGTCACAACCGAGGATAATACAAGGACAGGAAGTCCTGAGGGGAGACGGACCGAAGGGTGAAGACAGGGAGTGTGGATGGTGGACATGCCGAGCCAAGACTGGCGTACCAAGTGTTATGCATGCGGTGTGGACACTTGGTTGTGGATATAGAATGGTTGCTCGGTCGGCACTGCTGTCAAGCGCCGGATTCTGACAGACTTCGGTACTGCCGAGGGGTGTTGTCGAAAGGTCGGGCGGACTATGGCCAAGTCCTGCAGGCCAAGAGTAGTGGCGTTGGCTTCAACGTACTCGTGCGTTGCGCCCTACTTGCCGTACGTGCCACTGTATTTGCAACAGACTGATACTCAGGGGGATGCTGAAGATGCCGGCCTGAGTCGAGGACTTAATA
Source organism: Chroogomphus rutilus (assembly GCA_003314275.1). Taxonomy (NCBI): domain Eukaryota; kingdom Fungi; phylum Basidiomycota; class Agaricomycetes; order Boletales; family Gomphidiaceae; genus Chroogomphus; species Chroogomphus rutilus. The sequence goes on along the minus strand of QLPI01004394.1, from coordinate 3,424 downwards.
GAAGAGAAGAAGGTAGAAGGGCCTAAGCCTAGTCGATACCCAGAATGAAGAAGTATGTACATCCATGTCCTACTTATATAGGTTAAGAAGCGACATGTGGAATAAGGAATGTGGGACAACAAGGTATGCAGAGCAATGTGGTTGTTGTCCACAACGAACAAAATTAGAACAAGGAATGTAAAGCGGGGATAGAACAATAAAAGACAGTATAATAGGATCGTGACTCGAAAGGGGACAATAAGGAGTGGCCGGATATAAAATAATGGGTTGCATCCGAGGATAATACAAGGACGGGGGGTCCCGAGGTGAAACGGGCCGAGGAGTGCGGATGGCGAATGTGCCGAGCCGGGACCAGCGCACCAAGTGTTATGCGGGCGACGCGGGCACTTGGTCGTGGATATAGAGTAATTGCTCGGTCGGCACTGCCGGCGGATGGGTCTCGGTACGTGGACTTGACAACTGCCAAATAAATGGGTCTCGGCACGTGTACTTGACAATGTCGTAATTGAGTTCTGGAGAGGTGAAAGTTCAGGAATGAAATGCAATGGGATGAAGCTCACCGTCTGGAGAGTGTTGGGAGAGTATAGCTGCTAAAGTGTAATCTGATGCATCTGTCTTCACGATCAAGGGCAAATCAGGAGTTTAATGAGTTAAAATGGGGGCAGACGTGAATGCCAGTTTCAGCTTATTAAACGCATCTCTACACTCCTCACTCCAGTTCCAAGCCAGACCTTTGCAAGTGAGTTGAGTAAGAGGAGTCGTAATAGAGGAATAGTTAAAAATGAATCTCTGATAGAAGTTCGCAAATCCGAGGAATGATTGGACGTCTTTGACTTTATGCGGCTCGGGCCATTGAGTGATGCATTTGACCTTGTCTTCCGCCATTGTAAGACCCTCCGGTGACAGGATATATCCGAGGTATTCAACGGACGTTTGGTGGAAGGAACATTTGTCTTCTCGAGCATACAAGTTGTGTTTGCGTAATCATCGTAGAACTTTGCGAACATATTCGATATGTGAGGATTCATTGTTGGGGTAGATGAGGATGTTGTCCAAATAGACTATGGTGCAGTTGTCTAATAGGTCCCCAAAAATGTCGTTCATGAAGTGCTGAAATGCAGCAGGGGCATTAGAAAGTCCAAAAGGCATGACAAGCCACTCAAAGGATCCATAATGTGTCCTAAAGGCTGTCTTCCATTTGTCCCCTTCTGCAATTCAAACGAGGTGGCAGGCATGTCAGAGGTCGATTTTAGTGTATATATGAGCTTTCTTTGGGGCGTCTAAGAGGTCGGAAATAAGGGGAAGTGGGTAACGGTCCTTCTTCATGATTCTGTTTAGACCGCGAAAGTCTATGCAGAGCTGCAGGGAGCCATCCTTCTTGCATACAAATAGTACTGGTGCACCGTGTGACGAACGTGAGGGTTAATGTCAAGTGTCGGATTACTGATGGACTTCGGTACTGCCGAGGGGTGTTGTCGAAAGGTTGGGCAGACTATGGCCAAGTCCTGCAGGCCAAGAGTAGTGGCGTTGGCTTCAACGTACTCATGCGTTGTGCCCTACTTGCCGTGCGTGCCACTGTATTTGCAACAGACAGATACTCGGGGGGATGCTGAGGATGCCGGCCCGAGTCGAGGACTTAACAGAAGAGAAGAAGGTAGAAGGGCCTAAGCCTAGTCGATACCCAGAATGAGGAAGTATGTACATGCATGTCCTACTTATATAGGTTAAGAAGCGACATGTGGAATAAGGAATGTGGGACAATAAGGTATGCAGAGCATGTGGTTATTGTCCACAATGAGTAAAATTAGAATAAGAAATGTATGGCGGGGATAAAACAATAAAGGACAGAATAATAGGACGTGCCCTAGGATAGGACAATAGGAAATGCCCGATTATAAAACAAGGCTACAACCGAGGATAACACAAGGGCAGGAAGTCCCGAGGTGAGGCAGACCGAGGGGTGAGGAGTAGGCATGGGATGGAAATGAGGGGTGTGACCGATATATGTGTCTGGCCGAGAAAAACTCATTGAATGGTTCATACTTGGTTACTAATGGAGTATTTTAGTCGGTACCGCCGAGTTATTGGATCCTCGGTACGTGTACTTGACAGTATCCCCCCCTTAGTGGCTGAACCCATGAAGCCGGTAGTCGGAGATTGAACATACGGTTCAGAACGCCTAAACGTGATGTCACGCGAAGGTTCAAATCTGGCACCCTTTGCTTCTTTCCATCATCTCCAGAACACATAACAGCAGTGCATCAGAATCACCAAAAATGGAATACGCGTCCGATGTACGTGAGTTGGGGGAGACGGGTCGGGCCGATGGTACTTTGGTACTGACTACTGTGAGGGAGGTAGCAGAAGGAGAAATAGTGGGTCCTGGAGAACAGCGGGTAGATGCTGAAATTCAGGCAACCGTCGAACAGTGGGTGGACCAAGAGTTCGAAGCTGGACAGGCCGAAATGGTCAGGCAGACGGATACACGGGTGTCTGAAGAACGTGTGGAGAATAACGTTCTTGAGGATCTTGGAGCACCCATGGTCCAGGATGTAGAGGCTACGGAAATATCGGGGATCCCAGAGGTTACTCCAACCCGAGGGGATGGGGGCATGGAAACGACGGGTGGGGGAGCAATTAAGCGGCCTAGAGTGGCCGAGGTATGTGCCGAAGATTTTCTCCGTTTTATTGTTTATTGATTTTTCTTTTCAGCAAGCGGCCAATGAAGAGCTGTCTCCAATTCTATGCCCTTTATGCAAGGAGTGTAAGGGGCGGGATCGTGAGTGCCGCGTTTCGGGGCCGGGTTCTGCGTGCTGGGAATGTAAACGGCGCAACTTCGGGTGTAGTTTGGCTGTACCATGGGTTTCCCGGGCCAAGAGTCTTCCGGACGATGATGAGGGGGATAGTGGTTGGGAAGACGGAAGTGAGACTGAAAGGGTTGGGGAACCGGTAACGAAGAGGCCAAGGCAGGATGATGCTGCACAGTCTAATGATCATGAAGTGGCCCTAAGGCCCAGCAGGCGATTGGTGACTGTGGAAGTCCCTCCGCTCGAGGGATCGGGATCTCGGCCTCTCGTTGAGGTCTGGGAGGATTTGTTACAGGAGCAGATACGGATGGGTCAAGTCCTTATCCACATGGTGGAAGGGCTTCGGATGGTTGGTTGCGCGATTGTGTCCTTGGGTGAGGATCGGTGTGGGGTGTCGGGAGGGTCGGGAGGTTCGGGCGGAGGCAAGGTTAGGTCGGTGGGTGATGATGAAGGGGACAGGGAGAGGGAGGATGAAAGGAAAGGAAAACGGAGGGAAGATGGTGGTAAAGATAGTCAGGATGTTTAGAAATTGATGTGAGGATTTTCTGTTGGAATTTTATATATATATATATTTTTTTTGAAGGTAGAAGGAAAAAATAAGAGAAGAAGGAACAAGT
>QLPI01004393.1:0-20954 GCA_003314275.1 Chroogomphus rutilus | reverse complement strand
CTTTTTGTCGCTTGGTATTCACCCAACTGGCTGTCAAAACGGAGGGCATATGACTTCCACTTGTCATATGTTGTTGGAATGGTCTCCAGTGTGTAAATCCGCTCCACCACCTGTGCAGACAGGTTCCTCTTGAGCAAGGCAACATATCCTTCATCATTATACCCCGCTTGTGACCTATGTTCCTCAAACTCTACAAAGAACTCTGTTGCTGGCCTTCCTCCTTGTCTCAGCTGCTCCAGCTTTCGTTGAGCCATTTCTTTCTTGTTTGGGTCATGGAATGTTATCAGCAGCTCAGTATGGAATTCCTCCCAACTCTGGTAGCTGCGTGTTCCTGCTTCCAGTTCCCCTGTGATACGACTTGCCCACTGAGCCGCAAACTTCACTTTCATATAGGACAAGGCAAAGCGGATCTTTTGCATATGGTCCACTTTGAAATAAGATGCATCGTCCTTGAAGTTCAGGTAGAGCTCGCATAGGAAGATGTCAATCTTCTCCGATGAGCCGTCAAATGGTTCTGGTCTTGCAATTTTGCCAGCTGATGGGATAGAGGAGGTGGTTGTAGATGTCAGCTGGGGTGTTTGGGCTTGTAGTGATGCTAGGTGTTGGTTAAGGTGGTGTGTCTGGTTGTTCACCATTGCAGTCAGGTCTGCATTGTTTTTCTGCAGGCCTGCGAGAATTTGTTGTAGGAGATCAACATCCATGATAGGGTGTTGTAGGGATATAATAGTCTTGAGCTAATGTCAGCAACAACAAGAGCTTCAATACTGGAGAGCGGAAGAGGGAAATGAGCAATGATACTTGTCGGTGTATTGACCAGCTCAAGACTGAGCTTTAACTAATTACCTAAGAACTGTACATATAGTCTGGCGGAGTAGTGGAGTCCAATAACAAGCAATAGAGAGAGGAGTAGAGAAATCATGACACTCCAACCCTAATAGAGATAGACTGGGCTGAGCCAAGGGTTCTAACCTAGGAGTTTGCCACTGATGCTAGAAAATTGGGCATTACATACGAGACTGCCCATTGTCCCTTGACATCTGAACCATGAGTAAGGAAGAGAAACTGGAGTTACTTCCACAGCTTCTAAACCTTGCAGGGACATCAGAAGTAACACCGACCGAAGTATCAAAAAACCCAGAGGTGGCCAAAGGGAGGGAAGAGAGAGAGGAAGGAGAGGATTTTGGGGCTGGCAGTGGGTGAATTGTGTGCCCCTGCTGCCTGTACATAATAGGTTCTCGTGTTTGGAAGAAGAAAGTGACATAATCTTTGCACATTCTCTTCCAGAAGAGCAGCCATCTAAAGACCCACAAACCTCAGAGGCTCTACCAAAATGATCTTGGATATGGCTCCAAAAATGGGAAAAGCAACTTCTAAAGAAGTATGTGATTGCCACCACCCCAAGTCCAAAATCCCTGGTTATCACAGTAGAAATTCAAACAATGGACACAGCACAAGTCAAGTGTGAAACTGCTCTTGTAGATTGTGGGACCACTGGGCAATTCATGGACAGAGGCTACATAGAGTGACACCATCTCACCACTCAGAAGCTACAGAGGCCTATCCCAGTCTATAATGTGGACGGGTCACTGAATGAGGCTGGAGCCATCAGAGAAGTCGTTGATGTAATCCTCCAAGTAAATGGACACACAGAGTGTACCACATTTGCAGCCACCAGCTGAGGAAAACAGGACCTTATCCTGGGCTTTACCTGGCTGGAAGAGCATAACCCCGAGATTGACTGGCAGACTCGGACTGTTAGCATGAGTAGGGAAATGCATGGGTCAGGCCAACCCGCACGGGTCACCGGGTCGGGTGTCCTTGGGTGTGGATGCGGGTCAAGCTGTGAGCACCCGTGACCCGGGCCCAACCTGGGGCATCAACTCTGATATGAACGTGACTTACGCGTACGTGCATGCACCGACACGAATGCGACACCCTGAACGCGACGAATGCGCCGTACGCGCACGCGACACCACAAATGCGACGTACACGACGTATGTGCACACGCCGCCATGAACACGACATACGCAACGCCCATATGCGCACGTGCTGCCACATATGCGACGTATGTGCACGCGCCGTGATGAACGTGACGTATGTGCTGCCACGTATGCGATGTATTGTGTGCGGGTGCGGCATGCACCCTAGACCCGTCGACCCATGGGAAAAAACCCATGGGTTGATGGGTTTGGGTTTCCCATGGGTCGGGTGCGGGTCACCCACATTTGACCCGTGGGTGACCCATGCCATTCCCTAAGCATGAGCTGATATCCTGCAAAGTGTCATGCCTGCCAAGCGGAGGTACAAGACAAGCAAAAGAAGGAGCAGGTGCTGAGGAGACAGGTCTGTGAGTGTCAAAGCAGCCCATTTCTGAAGCTCCTAGAAGAAGGGGGTGTGAAGGCAGATAAGAGGAGTGATGAAGAGAAAAAACCATTGGATGATCTGGAGCCCAGGGACAGGGTGATGTGCATGATGCTTGTTTTGGAACCATTGATGATTTAACCTGAGAAGCATGACAAAACTTTGGTGTGATAAAAGCCTGATCAAATTCCCCAGCAAGACGATAGCAAGTGAATGCCAGTCCAGGTTGTTATCCAAAAAGAATTGTTTAGAGGGGGCCTTGGCAGGGTACCTTATCAATTACATGTAGGAATAATAGTTTATGAGTGTAAACCATTAGTTCTACCCTTGCCTAGGATTATTTCCACTTGATGTTCTGTATAATCTAGGTTTAGTTCTTTTACTATGTTTTTGCATACCTTTTCTGTTATAGCCGAGAACCTTCCACTTCAGTAGAAGGGTGAGTTTCACTCTTCGGAATGAACCTCTTGTTTGCCAATTGGTCTTCGGACCGACTTATATAAGAGTGCCAGCTGCACTAGATAATCTGGTAGATTATGGATAAGAGTAAGATTGATTGAATTTACTTTATACTACAGAACTAGTCTCTATATATACTAATTCTAAGCTGATTATGTAACTCCCTGATAAGGCAAGACTTTCCTGAAATTAGTGGAAGGGTGTGGAAAGGAATAGAAAGTCCTGGAAGTCTGTAGAAGTTATGAGTCACCCGATGAGTCACTAAATGAGTCACTAATGAGTCACTAAATGAGTCACTAATGAGTCATATTCCCATGACTAATAGTCTCGTGACTGGTCAAGTCACGAAATATTAATAGTATATAAGTTGTGCTTCTGGGCTGACCTTGTGTGTAATAATTATCATATAAACCCAGGAATTTGTTGTACAATTGAGTCTTGAGTGCTTGAACCAGCAGTTTGGCACCATTTTCCATGTGTGATTGTTTGGTGCCTGGCTGTGGGTCCTTGTGGGTCCAAGTAGAAAATAAGCCAAAATTATAAGTGTTTTTGGAGGTTTTCCTTGGGCTTGAAGAGCTTGATGATTTAAGAGTTAATTATTTAAAGGTAATTCACTCTTAAATGGCCAGCCAAACATTATAATATTTTTTGGTAGTCCAGATAAGACTGATTTTAAGTTGGATTTTTCCTTGGAGGAGAGGTTTGGATTCCTACACATTGAACCGGTTGGGAAGTGTCCAGACTTTCAAGGGATCATCCCCTGTTCCCTAACAATGCTCCTATGAAAAGGAGAACATGTCTGGGCCACACAAACCACCTCTCAGAAGTTGGCGGGGGCCCATTACAAGAATGTACAAATAGAGGCAGAAATTCTGGAGTATCTCCAAGATTTTAAAAGCATCTTAACCAAGGAATCCTTCAATGAGCTCCTGGACAGGAAGATCTAGGATCATGTCATTGAACTGGAGCTGGAGGCCAGTCTGGCTAACTGCAAAGTGTGCCCCATGTCCCTGCTAGAACAAGCTGAGCTAGATGCCTTCATTCAAGAGAACCTTCAGACTGGGCGCATCCGACCTTCCAAATCTCTGATGGCATCCCTAGTCTTCTTCATCAAAAAGAAGGATGGATCCCTCTGGCTCATCCAAGACTACCGAAAGTTGAATGTGATGACAGTAAAAAACCGATACCCACTCCCCCTTATTCCAGAGCTGGTGACTCAGCTCAAGGGAGCCAAGTACTTCACAAAACTGGATGTCCAGTGGGGATACAACAACGTCCAAATAAAGGAAGGGGATGAGTGAAAAGCTGCCTTTTGGACAAACCGAGGGCTGTTCAAGCTGCTGGTAATGTTCTTCAGACTAACAAACAGTCCAGCCACCTTTCAGACGATGATGAATGATATTTTCCAAGACCTCATCTTAGAAGGACTCATCTGCATATACATCAACAATATCCTCATCTATTCTCGGACCCTGTCCAAGCACCAAAGGGTCCCACACCAGGTGTTAGAATGTCTCCGAGAACAGAAACTCTACCTTTGGAAGGAGAAGTGAAAATTTGAAAGGACATGGATCGAGTATCTGGGACTTATTATATTAGAAGGAAAGGTGGAAATGGACCCTGTCAAGGTCCGAGGAGTAATGGAGTGGCCAACTCTGGAGAGCCAAAGGGAAGTCTAGTCGTTCCTTGGATTTGCCAATTTCTACCAACACTTCATCAAGGACTTCTCCCTTCATGCTTGACCACTCTTTGATCTCACAAAGAAAGGGGAATAGTGGAGATGGGGAGAGAAGGAGGAGGAGGCACTCTAGAAGATCAAGGAACTCATCACCTCAGCACTGATACTAATGTTCCCAGATGACTCCCAGGCATACAGAGTGGAAGCAGATGCCTCAGACTTTGCCATGGGAACTACCATCTCACAACAATCATCAGAGGATGGGATGTAGCATCCAATCACCTTCTTCTCCAAAAGCCTAAGCCCAGTAGAATGAAACTACGAAATCCTTGACAAGGAAATGCTGGCCATCATCCAAGCCTTGGAGGAATGGAGGCACTTCCTAGAAGGACACAGCTTCAGTTTGAGGTCTGGACAGACCATAAAAATCTGGAATACTTCCAAACTTCTAAAAAGTTGAACTGAAGGCAGGCCCAATGATCCTTCTTCTTATCTCATTTGACTTCACGCTCCATCACTGACCAGGATGGAGTATGGACAAGGCAGATGCACTTTCCAGAAGATCAGACCATGGATCTGGATCAGAGGACAATGAGAATATAGTCCTCCTCTAACTGGAGCTGTTTACAATCTGGGCTCTGGAAGGAATTATGGCAGTTGAAGAGGAAAGGGACATCCTCCAAGACATATGAACAAAGCTTTGGACCTCAGGCCTAGAAGATCCAGTAGCTAAGGCTATCATGGATAGGGAATGGCATGGGTCACCCACGGGTCAAATGTAGGTGACCCGCACCTGACCCATGGGAAACCCAAACCCGTCAACCCATGGGTTTTTTCCCATGGGTCGACGGGTGTCAGGTGCATGGCGCACCCGCATGCCTGTGGTGTGTTCGTGTCATATGTCACGTTCTCACCGACATAAACGCGCTGTATGCCCCAACACGAATGCGCAGTACATGCATGCACCAATACAAACACGCCATATGTGTATGTGCCAACTCGAATGTGCCGTACGTGTATGTGCCGACTCAAACTTACCATACACATACGTGCCGACTCGAACATGCCGTACGTGTACGTGCCGACTCGAACGTGCCGTACACGTATGCGCCGACTTGAATGTGCCAATATGGATGCGTTGTATGTGCACGCACGAACATGCTGTACACATACATGCTGAGACAAACACATTCTATGCATCCACGTATGGCTCATTGGTGTCGGCACGTGCGTGTCATATGTGTGCAGCGCATGTGTGTCATATGCCCGTGTGGTGCATGCGTGTTGTATGTGTGTGCCGTGCGTGTGTGTCATATGCACATGCATGTCGTACGCGCACATGTATGACAGGAGCGAGTGCCAGGTCAGGTGTCATACTCATGTGCATGCACGCATACATGATTGATGTGCCGGGTTGGGCCGGGTCACAGGTGCTCTCTGCTTGACCTGCACCTGCACCCAAGGGCACCTGACCTGGTGACCCATGTGGGTTGGCCGAACCCATGCTATTCTCTAATCATGGAACTCTGACAGGGGCATGCCAAGTCCATACAATCTGCCAAGTAGATGGAACAGGATGGCCTCCTCCAATTCCAAGGGAGAATCTACATCCCGAACAATCCTGACCTTTGGAGATGTATCGTTTCTCAACACCATGATACACGAGTGGCTGGACATGCAGGGAGATAGAAAACACTGGAATTGATCTCCAGGAACTACTGGTGGCCCCAGATGTCACTGTATGTGGGACAGTTGTTATAGCCCATGCCCTCAACAAACCCACACTAACCCCCACAACCACCCGCTTCCGTTCCGAGACCTTTCCGACCGAAAGGACGAAAGACTGTTTTCCGTGGATCCTATCCCCGTCATGCCCGTCCGAGACACCGTGTTTCTGTGTCCGACCGAGACACCGTTCCCGAGTCCACTCCAGACTGAGGACTCAATACTTTGATAACCGACGCGCAAGACTATCGCGTACCTCACTCCCTTGTTCTCTCTTTTATATTAACCCCTTGTACTACCTTTCTCCTTGTTTTATGACCGGCTAAAGATAGTACAAAGAGCGTTACATGTATATAGTCTCACAGTCGACTAGACTGTTCGCTAGTACGAATATCGATTTAGTCTCCCACCAGTTTCCGATTCATTTCCGGTAAACTCCCGCCTCCTTTCCGAAATTAGGGACAGACGATCGAGGAGGGCGCAACACATAAGTTAAAGCCAAGTCCCTTCGACCTCAAACACCTCAGTGACCGGATTGAACTATTCCGCGACCTACCCTAAGTTTCCGGCACCTCCGTCCCCGTCTGTAGTCCGTCCGACTTCCGTCTCGGTCTTCGGCCCCGTTACGGACCCTCGCACTAACCCGGAAAACCCCTTCGGAAGTACTAGCTAAGCGCCTGGCACGCGGACTTAACAACAGTATGTAAAAACCTGTGACTCCTGCATATGGACTAAAATCCAGAGGCAGCCTCCAATAGGAGAGTTGGAACTGCTCCCCATCCCAGAAGCTCAGTGGGACACTATTAGCATAGACTTCATAGTGGAGCTGCCAGATGCCCATGGATACAATGCAGTCATGAATGTAGTCAACTCAGTGAGCAAAAGGGCCTACTTCCTCCCCACAAATACTACCATCATGGTATTGGGGGCTGCATGACTCTAGCTGATACATATGTGGAAACGTTGTCTTGGACCGAGGCCCTCAATTTGTCTTGGAGTTCACTTGCGAACTCTACCGACTCCTGGGGATCAAGCTTGCAGAGACAACAGCCTACCACCCATAGGGAGATGGTCAGATGGAACATGTCAACCAAGAGTTAGAGTAATACCTCCAGGTCTTTATCAATGAGCGACAGGATGACTGGGATGAGCTCCTACCGACGGCAGAGTTCCAGTACAATAATCATGTACACTCTGCCATGTAGCAAACTCCCTTCATGTTAGACATGGGACGACACCCATGGATAGGTTTTGAACCACAACAGCTGAAGTCACAAATGGAAACAGTGAATGAATTCAAGAACCAAATGGAACAGTCATTAGAGGAAGCAAAGTTGGCACTGGCAAAGGCAAAGGATGATATAGCACAGTATTACAACCAATGCCAGACCCCAGCACCAGAGTACCAAGCAGGAGACTAAGTGTTCCTAGATACCTCAGACAAAATGACCCTCGCAGAAACTAAGTTACTGGTACTTGGGACCTTATACTATTTAATGGAAAGTGAGGAGACATGCCTACAGACTCTGACTTCCACAATCTCTATCCCAGCTCCACCCCGTTTTCAATGTGGTCAAGCTCCTCTTGGCTCCCGAGGATCCAATTCCAGGATGGAAGTTAGAACCACCTCCACCACCAGAATTAATAAATGGAGAGGAACATTATGAGGTAGAAAAGTTGTTAGATAGTCACTTGATGTGGGGAGGACTTTACTTTTTAGTCAAATGGCAAAGATATGGATATGAAGAAAATACATGGGTGAAGGAAGAGGACATGAATGCACCCGCTAAAATACAAGAGATCTACCTGCAACATCCAGGAGCACCTTGAAGAATCCAAATAATGACCTTCAAATCCCTATCATTCCATGCCATGAGGACACAGTACTCTAGAAGGGGGGGTGATGTCAGGGGATGACCCTCTCCGAAGCCTGAACCAAGTCCAAGGTCCTATCTTAGACTTCGCCCAACTCCAAGGATGAGAGACCCCAGTCCAAAGGACCACCAAGCGGGAACCAGAATGAGCTTAGCATGGATAACTAAAGCTCTGGAATAGGCACCAGAAGTGTAGACTTAGTGCCAAAGAACTGGCTGTATTCACTCCAGTGAATAGATGTGTAAGCTGGTGCACAGACCATTTCCATAAAGGGTATATAAGGAAGGCTCACTAGTAGTGGAATCCTTAGACTTTCCTCTTTGGATTTCCCCTACCTAGATAAGAGCCCCACATGTAAATTAGATAATTATATATAAACTTGGGATTTCCCCTACCTAGCTCACTTCTAAGACACATCCAGAAGTTGCGAGAGGGTTGCCCTTACACTCCTGCTGTGAATTTTAGAGAAGATGACAAATTTTATGGTCCACAATTATATGAGCATGATTGTTCAGGTGAAAGTTCAACATCATGTTGAGTGGCTGAGGTGTTGGAAAACAATAGAGGTGTGATGGTATTGAGGTCAGGCAATGCACATGGCGAACAGGTAATCCCAATTTTGGAAAATGAGGAGTCATGGTGAATATTGAGGGCTGACGTTGAGAGAGATGCACTTCGTTAATGTGTGTGATAATGGATAAGTTAAGTATGAGGAGCAAGTGATAGTAATTAGAAAATTTTGGAGAACACTAAAATTTGTTCAGCATTATATGGTTCATTGGAAGGTAGAATAGGGATGAACAGGATTAAGATCTACAATAACAACCTGCCCTGAATGATATCCAAAACATGCTTTGGATTTAGAGAATGAATATGGGAAAAAGCCATGAAACTCAGGGGGGAAGTAGCAAGGTGCGCACGGAGGGTCTGTAAGAATCCAGTCCTTATCCCAAGATAGGGACACAAGATGCTCCTCCGGGGCGACAATTTGAAATGCACCTGGGAAGATATGGGTGACTCGGATTCCGTTTGGCAATGGGATGGATGCAGATTCGGACAATCGAGTCGATTCGCCGGTTTTGAGATTCCAGATACGAACTGATTCATCTATCGCACCTGAGACGACTTGTGTTCCATCAAGTAAAAATGCAACGGATGTCACCCAATGGTCATGTCCCTCGAGTATATGCTCTGCTATCCCAGTAGTCGCATTCCATATCCAGACTGAGCAGTCGTGCGATCCAGACGCAACATGTGCACCATCGGGGGAGAAAGCAACAGACCGCATGGAATCTGAATGTCCATCAAGTATCCGCTCGGACTTCACTGTCCTGGTATTCCAAATCCGGACAGAGTGGTCGGCGGAACCAGAAACCACACGGTTCCCGTCAGGTGAAAATGCAACACACAGCACGGTAGCTGAATGGCCCATCAGTGTGTGCCTTACCCTGCCTGTAGCCAGACTCCATATTTGCACTGACTTGTCGCCTGAACCAGACGCGATTTGCTTCCCATCATGGGAGAAGGCCACACAATTCACATGGCTGGCATGCCCCTCCCGCACACGCTCCACCTGTCCCGTGCTGGCATTCCAGACCCGAATCGAGTTGTCTTCTGACGCAGAAACGACCCGTGTGCCATCAGGCGAGAATGCCACTGACGTCACCCAACGAGAGTGTCCCCTCAGTCGGCGCTCTGTTGTCCCCGGAATCACATGCAATGGGCGAGATATGTTGTGTGGTCTTTCACGTGAGACTGTGCTCGATTTCAATTGCTTCACATTCCAAATCCAGACAGAGGAATCTGACGACCCAGAGACGATGCGTTTCCCATCACACGAGAATGTAACAGAGTGCACTCCACTCGCATGGCCCTTAAGCACGTGCTCTATTCTTCCCGTCCCCACATTCCAGATGTGGATCGAAGAGTCACTGAAGCCAGCCACGATTCATATCCCTCCAGGCGAGAAGGCAACAGACAAGACCGGACTCGGATATCCCTCCAGTATGCATTCCATATGCCTGCTGGTAGCATTCCAGATACGGACTGACCTGTCACGGGAACCAGACACAACACGTGACCCGTCGGGGGAGAAAGCAACAGACCATACCCAACCTGCATGACTCTGAAATATGCTCTCCATCTCTCCATTTGCTTCATTCCAGATTCGCACTGTCATATCCTTCGACCCAGACACGACACGAGTACCATCAGGAGAGAAAGCCACAGACTGTACCCAATCAGAATGCCCCTCTATTTCCCGCTCTGTGTCTCCAGCAACCACACTCCAGATCCAAATGGACTTCCACGACCCAGACACGATACGCATCCCGTCAGGTGAGAAACCCACAGACGGCACTGCATCCGAATGACCCTCGTATGTGCGCACAGTCTCTCCTGTATTTGCATCCCAGATGCGCACTGACATGTCATTCGAACCAGATATGACACGTGTCCCATCATGCGAGATGGCAACACACAACACCATGTCTGAATGCCCCAGCAGCATGTGTTCCATCTTGCCCGTAGCCGTGTCCCAAATACGAACAGACCTGTCATAGGACCCAGAGACAACTCGGCTGCCATCACGAGAGAACATCACAGAGGTTACAACTGCACGGTGTCGCATGACTTGCTCGGATGTCGGCCCCCAAGAATCCGCAACACCCACAACGACTTTAGCTTGAGGAATGCTACATAATGATGTCGCATATTTCTGTCGGAGTAGGGATTGTTTGGGAATCCATGTAAATGCCGAGCGATAGGTGTTGATGCAATGGTGGCTTATAGCTTCAGATCCCATCTGGAGGCATCGACGAGCATCATCGAACAGCAAGCGGTACTTGTTATGCATGGTCCGGGATTTCTGTAAGATTGGTGAGCTAGAATTCATTTCAAAACAGCAAACTCACTGATATCGCTTCTTTTGCCTTGCAGAGAGACTTGACACCGGATTCTAGCTCGCCAAATGCACTCAGGCACTCAAACCAGTGCAATATGTGGGTATCGGCGAATTCAGGCACACCGTTGAGCATCTTCAATGGATTTGCAGGGGACAATGCTTCTAGAAGATGAAGTGCCCAATACATGTACGAGTATTGGAGAGCCTCCGGAATAATGCCAGGATCGGTGATTTCATGCGGGAGCATCCCAATTCTTTCTTCAGCCAAGCTACAAATATTATAACGAAGTGACTTATTCATGCATTGAAGACAGTTGGTGGCCAGTTTATGGTGCACATCCAATTCATCTACGCCGTGCGCTATGCAGCGCTTGGGATCGACGATGAATTCACGGAATGAGGCGTGAAAAATGGCGACATATCCATCGTTGATAGAGGGAATATGGATTACCGACCGAAATCCAGAGAGGTCAATCTCAACCTGATCCGGTGTCTTTTCTAACAAGGAAGCAATCCCCACGATCGACAATGGGTTTTGAACACAGACTACTGTGGCAAGCAATTCCTGTCTCGCCATCTTTTCTGAGTCAATCAGGAGATTCCTGAATGCTTCATCCATAATCAAATTGTAGAAACTGTCCAGAGATGGGAGAGGCAATGCCGAGTGTGTGAGTTCAGTTATACGCGTCTTTGGATTTACGTTCGTATCATCGATATATCGCACCTGTCAGGACTCGGTACTACCGAGGGTACTGTCGGAACCGGCCAAGTCCTGCAGGCCAGTCAGGGTGGCTTGGCTTCAACGTACTCGTGCGTTGCACCCTGCCTCCTGTGCGTGCCACTAACTTGTAACGAGAACGGATACTCAGGCGAATGCCGAGGATGTCGGCCTGAGTAAGGACTTCTGAACAGAAGGAGGAGAGTAGGGAGGCGTAAGCCTAGTTGATACTCAGACTGAGGAACTATGTACACGTATCAACTACTTATATAGGCTGAGAGGTAGAATGTGGAATAAGGGTGGCATAAGACATGGAAAAAAGAATAAGGTATGAAGACCATGTGGAGGTATAGTCCACAACGATTAGAATAGAATAATAAGAGGGTAAGACAATAAAATATAAGTGGTGAGATTGTGGGAAAGGAATAGAACAATGAGGAATGGCCGAGAATAAAACAATAGGGACGTGAATGAGTGGCAGGGGATAGTGAACGTCCCGTGGGTAAACGAGTGAGGGGGAAAGGAAGAGAGCGTAGGGTTGATGAAGAATAGGGGTTGGGGAAGAGGGTAATGAACCGGGTGATAAACCGGGTGTACCGAACCGAAACCATACGCCGTGGAATGATGTGAATGGGGGTCGGTTGGTCGGTACTGCCGAGTAAGTCAAAGCACGATGCATGGTCGTGACAGCACCACAGTAGCAGCGTATATGAATAATCCATCTGACTGGTCAACAAGATTCTTTATCTCCGATTCGGTTGGCCAGGGAAGGTTAGGCTGAGGATATCCGTGCTTTGTCACGATATTGGAAAGTGAAAATCTCAGGTATGTTTCAATATCGGTTTGTTCCTCGTCCTGTAATGATCCTTTATGAAGTGAATATTCCTGAAAAAAAGATGCAGGACTGTGATAGAAGGATGAAGTGATCGAGGCCTCAGGTCGACTTGTAATGAAGAACTTCAGAGGTATGTCCACCAAACCATTGAGAATCATCTTGATCAACAGTGTTACTCTCCTAGGTTCCAAACATTTGTCCAGTGCATCTATAACAACAATAATGTTAAGTAGATGTTGGCTTTCAGCGACAAGTCTAATGGGCTCTATCACCAGGGTCTTGAACTGGTCGGAGATGGAGTTGAGATCAGCCACATCAGGTGAGTTCCTCAGGAGATTATGCATCACTGTTTGGATCCTGGGGTCAGATCGAGCAAGCATATTGGCAATTGTAGGAAGGATCCGTGTTGCATCAGTTAATGCTGAGCTTGAGTGAGAACAAAAAAAACTGGCTCCAAGAATCTTTTGTTTATCCAAACAGTGGCTGAGGAGTGTGAGAGATGCTTGTCTTTCTGGTTCCAAGCTGCCCATTTAGCCAGTAGACCTTTGCAGCTGAAGCATCGTGCGCCCATCTCTCGAGGTCATCCAATATCCTTACACGCATGTTCGGCATGCACCCGGGAAATTCGACATCTTCAGCAGCGTTGCATGTGTTGTAAGATGCCCGTTTAGCAGGATTGAGCAACCCTAACAGATCGACCGGAGGGTCTACACATATGTGAGGATGGATATGAAAGGCTCCAAGTGGTCGCTGCATGTACTATTGGTGATCGGTATATTCACGTCACCCGTTGGATCTGCAAAGGACAAAGAAAAAGCCTCAGCCCTTTGAGTCTCCGTTATTTGCTTCACATGCACACTCACTGATGGTGACATTTCTCCAGTCAAGGTTTATGCCCCCCAGTGAAGAAGTCGGTTGTGGATTGGAGTTCAAGAGTTCCAACATGATGGTGCTCCGTAGCTACCTTAGGCGATGGTGGGGTCGATGGGTCACAAGCAGAGATGTGGGTGTGTACACCTTGCATTCACATACCAAGGCAATGACAGCGTCAAAATGCCAGCTGACGAATAGAACTCTGTGCATCGACGCGTGACTCGTAATTTCAAATGCAACGTGTCTATTGCAGTAATTTGCACTGGTTCTGATGTATTTTTGGTTCTCCAGGCTGAATGCAATTTGCCTTACCTCTTCAGATTTTTTAAGGCCCCAATAGCCTCCATTACACACGCAAGTTCACAATCATGATAAAAATATGGATACTCAGGACAGAGAATCAAATCTGGTGCTGCCAGAGTAATAACGAGGCTGTACGCACGCATAAATGACAACTCTGCCAGCTGGGAAACAATCGTTGTCGATGCAATACACAGGTACGACAAACCATATGGGAACTGTAGGTTCCTTGCAGAATTACAAGGTCAGTTGGACGAGAAAGGGAGCAGATGGATGTTTACCTGGAGTGGATGGAGTGTGCTCTTAGAAAGGAAACCCACATGACCGAAAGGGAGGTGTATATCGAAATCTGCTGGTTGGGAGAATAGGTAGACATAGTAAACCACACATGATAACACCAAGGGAAGGAGAAGGGCTATTCATAGGAATGGTGAGTGACGACGGATGCTGGTGCACATGTGATTTGAAGGGTCCACGAACTGCTCGGCGTCATCATCAAATGTGTTGCAGTAGGTGTTCCATCCATATGTCCATCAGTATGGCAGGTACAAGCAGTCAGGATTTACCTGAGAATGGCTTGCTTATTAAATTTGTGCCAAGACTGCCATTTGAAACCAGTCATAAGCAGCATGACACCAGGGGAATGATTTGGAATGCACCTGTACACCGTGAATCCATGGTGGATGCTCGGCTCGGCCCAGGGAATGATGTTCCAGGCCATAATAGCAATATTAACAGGTGTCAAAGACTGGGATTAAAATAAAACAATCTGGATATCACAAATTTCTAGGGATATAAGGATTATGATACATATTTTTCTACAGAAGGTTTGAATAATGAAAGCAGGAGTGAGCGTATTGTAAAAAAGCCACTATTGGTGAATTAGATGAATATCAAAACCATGCATTGCAATCTGGGAGTCTCCCGCTGTGAATTTTGGAGAAGATGACAGGGCCCACAATTATATGAGCATGATTGTTTAGATGAAAGTTCAACATCAGGTATAATGGCTGAGGTGTTGGAAAACATTAGAGGTGAAATGGTGTTCAGGTCAGGCAATGCACACTGCCTGAGGTCTTGGTGAACAGGTAATCCTAATTTTGGGTAGCTGGGGAGTCATGATGAACATTGAGGGCTGGTGTTGAGAGAAATACTCGTCATTAATGTTTGTGATAATGGCTAAGGTTAGGTATAAAATTGGAGAGAACAGTAAAATTTGTTCAGCATTATATGATTCATTGGAAGGTAAATTAGGGCCAAACAGGATTAAGATCTACAATAACAACCTGCCCTGATTGATACCCAAAACATGCTTTGGATTCAGAGAATGAATATGGGGAAAAGCCAGGAAACTCGGGGGGGAAGTAGCAAGGTGGGAACGGATGGTCTGTAAGAATCCAGTCCTTATCCCAAGTTAATGACACAAGATTCTCCTCGGGGGCAACAATTTGGAATTCACCTCTGAAGATATGGGTGACTCGGCTTCCGTCTGGCAATGGGATGGATACAAATTGGAACAATGGAGTCGATTTGCCGGTGCTGAGATTCCAGATACGAACTGATCCATCTGTTGCACCTGAGACGACTTGTGTTCCATCAAGTAAAAATGCAACGGATATCACCCAATGGTCATGTCCCTTGAGTATATACTCTATTATCCCGGTGGTCGCATTCCATATCCAGACTGAGTAGTCGGACGAGCCAGACGCAACATGTGCACCATCAGGGGAGAAAGCAACACACCCCACGGAATTTGAATGTCCCTCAAATATCCGCTCAACCTTCACTGTCCTGGTATTCCAAATCCGGCCAGAGTGGTCAGCTGAACCAGAAACCACACATGTCCCATCAGGTGAAAATGCAACACACCACACCCCAGATGAATGGCCCGTCAGTGTGTGCCTTAACCTGCCTGTAGCCACACTCCATATCCTCACTGACTTCTCGCCTGAACCAGATGTGATTTGCTTCCCATCATGGGAGAAGGCCACACAATTCACATAACTGGCATGCCCCTCCAGCACATGCTCCACCTGTCCCATGCTGGCATTCCAGACCCGAATCGAGTTGTCTTCTGACGCAGAACGACCCATGTGCCATCAGGCGAGAATGCCACTGACATCACCCAACAAGAGTGTCCCCTCAGTCGGCGCTCTGTCTTCCCCGGAATCACATGCAAAGGGCGAGATGAGTTGCGTGGTCTTTCACGTGAGACTGTACTAGATTTCAATTGCTTCACATTCCAAATCCGGACAGAGGAATCAAATCCCATCACACGAGAATGCAACAGACCGCACTTGACTCGCATGTCCCTTCGACAGGTGCTCTATTTTTCCCATCCCCGCATTCCAGATGCCGATCGAAGAGTCAAAGAAGCCAGCCACGATTCGTGTCCCATGAGGTGAGAATGCAACAGATGTCACCGGGCTCAGATTTCCCTCTAGTATGCGCTCAATCGCCCCGCTGGTAACATTCCATATACGGACTGAGCTGTCATGGGAACCAGACACAACACGTGACCCGTCGGTGGAGAAAGCGACAGAATTCACCCAATCTGAATGACTGTCAAGTACACATACCGAGGACCCGATAACTCGGCGGTACCGACTAAAATACTCCATTAGTAACCAAGCACGAACCATTCAATGAGTTGTCCTCAGCCAGACGCACACATCGGTCACACCCCTCATTCCTACGCCTACTCCTCACTCCTCGGTCCGCCTCGCCTCGGCACTTCCTGCCCTTGTGTTATCTTCGGTTATGGTCTTGTTTTACAATCGGGCATTTCCTATTGTGCTAGGGCACGTCCTATTATTCTGTCCTTTATTTTTCTATTTCCGCCCTACATCTCTTATTCTAATTTTACTCATTGTGGACAATAACCACATGCTTTGCATACCTTGTTGTCCCACATTCCTTATTCCACATGTCGCTTCTTAACCTATATAAGTAGGACATGCATGTACATACCTCTTCATTCTGGGTATCGACTAGGCTTAGGCCCTTCTACCTTCTTCTCTTCTGTTAAGTCCTCGACTCAGGCCGGCATCTTCAGCATCCCCCTGAGTATCTGTCTGTTGCAAATACAGTGGCACGCACGGCAAGTAGGGCGCAACACACGAGTACGTTGAAGCCAACGCCACTACTCTTGGCCTGCAGGACTTGGCCATAGTCCGCCCGACCTTTCGACAACAACCCTCGGCAGTACCGAAGTCCGTCAGTATCCGACTCCTGACAATGACCCTCCAATATGCGCTCTATCTCTCCCTTCGCTTGATTCCAGATTCGCACCATCATATCTCTCGACCGAGACACGACACATGTACCATCAGGAGAGAAAGCCATAGACGCTACCCAATCAGAATGCCCCTCTAGCTCCCTGTCTGTTTCCCCAGCAACAACACTCCAGATCCAAATGGACTTCCACGACCCAGACACGATACGCATCCCGTCAGGTGAGAGAGCCACAGACGGCACTGCATGCGAATGACCCTCGTATGTGCGCACAGTCTCTCCTGTATTTGCATCCCAGATCTGCACTGACTTGTCACTCAAACCAGATACAACACGTGTCCCATCATGCGAGATGGCAACACACCATACCACGTCTGAATGCCACACCAGCATGCATTCCAACTCGCCCATAGCCGTGTCCCAAATACGAACAGACTTGTTGTAGGACCCAGAGACAACTCGGGTGCCGTCATGAGAGAACATCACAGAGGTTACGGCTGCACGGTGTCGCATGACTTGCTCGGATGTCAGCCCCCAAGAATCCGTAACACCTACGATGACTTTAGCTTGAGGAACGCTACACAAGGATGTCGTATATTTCTGCCGGAGTAAGGATTGTTTGGGAATCCATGTAAACGCCGAGCGATAGGTGTTGAGGCAATGATGGCTTATAGCTTCAGATCCCATCTGGTGGCATCGACGAGCATCATCGAACAGCAAGCGGTACTTGTTGTGCATGGTCCGGGATTTCTGTGAGATTGATGAGCTATAATTCATTTCCAAACAGCAAACTCAATGATCTCGCTTCTTTTGCCTTGCGAAGAGACTGGACACCGGATTCTAGCTCGCCAAATGCACTCAGGCACTCAAACCAGTGCAATATGTGGTTTTCGGAGAATTCAGACATCCCGTCGAGAATCGTCGATGGATTTTCAGGGGACAATGCTTCTAGAAGATGAAGTGCCCAATACATGCAAGAGTATTGGAGGGCCTCCGGAATAATGCCAGGATCGGTGATTTCATGTGGAAGTATCCCAATTCTATCTTCAGCCAAGCCCCAAATATTATAACGAAGTGACTTATTCATGCATTGAAGACAGTTGGTGGCCAGTTTATGGTGTGCATCCAATTCATCTACGCCGTGCGCTAGGCAGCACTTGGGATCGACGATGAATTCATGGAAAGATGCATGAAAGACGGTGACATGCCCATCATTGGTAGAGGGAATATGGATTACCGACCGAAATCCAGATAGGTCAATCTTAACCTGATCCCGTGGCTTCTCTAACAAGGAAGCAATCCCCGTGATCGACAATGGGTTTTGAACACAGACTACTGTGGCAAGCAATTCCTGTCTCGCCATCTTTTCTGAGCCAATCAGGAGATTCCTGAATCCTTCGTCCATTATCAAATTGTAGAAACTGTCAAGAGATGAGAGAGGCAACGCTGAGCGTGTGAGTTCAGTTATACCAGTCTTTGGATTTACGTTCGTATCATCGATATACCATACCACAGTAGCAGCATATATGAATAATCCATCTGACTGGTCAACAAGATTCTTTATCTCGGGTTCGGTTGGCCAGGGAAGGTTAGGTTGAGAACATCTGTGCTTTGTCGCGATATTGGACAGTGAAGATCTCAGGTATGTTTCAATATTGGTTTGTTCATCATCCAGTAATGATCCTTTATGAAGTGAATATTTCTGAAACAAGGTTGCAGGACTGTGATTGAAGGATGAAGTGCTCCAGGACTCAGGTCGACTTGTAATGAAGAACTTCAGAGGTACGTCTACCAAACCATCGAGGATCGTCTTGATCAACTGTGTTACTCTCCTAGGTTCCAAACATTCGTCCAATGCATCTATAACAACAATTTTATCGAGTAGATGTTGGCTTTCAGTGACCAGCCTAATGGGCTCTATCACCAGTAATTTGAACTGGTCGGAGATGGAGTTGAGATCCCCCACATCAGGTGAGTTTCTCAGGAGATTATGCATCACTGTTTGGATCCTGGGGTCAGATCGAGCAAGCATGTTGGCAATTGTAGGAATGATCCTTGTTGCATCAGTTAATGCTGAGCTTGAGCGAGAACAAAAAAAACTGGTTCCAAGAATCTTCTGTTTATCCAAACGGTGGCTGAGAGTGTGAGCGATGCTTGTCTTTCCGGTTCCGAGCTGCCCATTTAACCAGTACACCTTTGGAGCTGAAGCATCGTGCGCCCATCCCTTGAGGTCATCCAATATCCTTACACACGTGTTCGGCATGCACCCAGGAAATTCGACATCTTCAGTGGCGTTGCGTGTGTTGTAAGATGCCCGTTTAGCAGGATTGAGCAACCCTAAAAGATCGACCGGAGGGTCTATACAGGTGTGAGGATGCAAGTGAGATGCACTAAGTGGTCACCACACGTACTATTGGCAATCGATATATTCAGCTCACCCTTTGCTGCTGCAACATGAAAGAAAAAATTTCAGGTCTTCGAGTCTGAGTTATTGCTCAACAAGCACACTTACTCATTGTGACATTTTTGAGGTCAAGGTTTATGCCCCCCAGCAAAGAAGTAGATTGTTGATTAGAGTTCAAGAGTTCCGACATGATGGTGCTCCTTAGCTACCTTAGGCAATGGTGGGGTCGATGGGTCGAACGCAGGGACGTGGGTGTGTGCACCATGTGTTCGCATGCCAAGGCAATGCCAGCGTCAAAATGCCAGCTGGCAACTCTGTACGTGGAGGCGTGACTCGTAATTTCAAATGCAACGCGTCTATTGCAGTGATTAGCATTGGTCTGATGTATTTTTAGTTCTCCATGCTGAATTTAATTTCCCGTACCTCTTAAGATGTTTTAAGCCCAAATTACACATGCAAGTTCACAATCATGATAACAATATGACTTACTCAGGACCGAGAATCAAATCTGATGCCACCAGACTACTAACAAGGCTGTACGCGCGCACAAATGACAACTCTGCCAGCTGGGAAACAATCGTCATCGATGCAATATGTAGGTACGACAAACCATATGGGAACTGTAGGTTCCTTGCACAATTAGAAGGTCAGCTGGACGAGAAAGGGAGCAGATGGATGTTTACCGCAGTGGATGGAACGTGCTCTTAGAAAGGAAAGCCATATGATCGACAGGGATGTGTATATGGAAATTCGCTGGGTGGGATAATAGGTAGACATAATAAACCACACATGATAACAACAAGGGAAGGCTAAGAGAAATTCATAGGAACGGTGAGTGACGACGGATGGTGGTGCATTTGTAATTTGAAAGGCAGCGCTGCGGTTGGTTTTCAGACAAATCCGCCATGAACAAAGAAAAGTTAGATGAAGGTCGATGAGCTCCTCGGCGTCATCACAAACTGTGTTGCAGCAACTGTTGCATCCATATGCCCATTAGTATGACACGTAGAAGGAGTCATAATTTACCTTGGAAGGCTTGGCTCATTGAAATTGTGCCAAGACTGCCAATTGAACCAGGTCATAGCAGCATGACACTAGGGGAATGATTTGAAGTGCACCTGTGCCCCATAAATCCACGGTGGATGCTCGGTTTGGCTCAGGGTATGATGTTCCCGGACATAAGGTAGAAGACAAATGGTTTCCGCTACATCACGTGGCCGTGACATTGTCACGGTCACAGTGCAAAAATTTTCATCGTCCAAAAAAAATTTGAAAAAAAATTGTATTCTGCTATAGAAGATGCCAATTTTTTTGGAAAAAATGATTGTGCCACACTATACAATATGAGCCTTGTCCAACTCAGCTAGAATAGTATCTGGCAAGGTACGGTGACCTCTGTACTTCCGACTGGCCCAAGCTGCTTGACTACCTGTGAGGCCTTTCTGATATGCATCCATAAACCGTAATGATCTTGTGGAGAATCTGAAAGAAACAAGTGTCAATGACTGAATGAAACAGGATAAAAATTCAATGGGAGTATGACAGATACATAAGTGCATGACATACCTTCTCATTGAATCCAAAGGCACA
>QLPI01004385.1:0-37139 GCA_003314275.1 Chroogomphus rutilus | reverse complement strand
CTTCAGGTTTTAATATAGCCCCAGGAGCAACTGATGCTTACCACAACATCCAAAAAAGCTCAAACTCTTTTATCTCATGTACACACTAGCTACACACCATCCCAGGGTATTGCCAACCACCACCAGTGGTATCACAAAGCTCCTACAAAAAGGAGTGAGCAAAATAGGCCATGCCACCAAGCATCAAACCCTATTTTCCTGCCATATCACAGGGCCACACAAGGGCAAATGCTGCACAGCAGACCAGCAGCAAGACTAGAGCTAATTAATAGCCAAACTGAATATGTTAGTGCATACCAGAGAGCAGGCCAGGGGGTACCTCAACAAGTATGGGTACTTTTCAAGGGAAGATCCCCTGTTGGCGGAGCAGCTCAGCTATGTCCTGCTCTGACTAGTATATAATGTCAGCAGAAAAATGTTAGAGGAGGGTATAAGAGCAGTAGTAATACTAATGTTGGGAGAGGCTGTGAAAGGAGTGGGGGTCTGTCAGCAACAACAAGAGCCTTAATACTTGGGAGTGGAAGAGGGAAATGAGCAATGATACTTGTCGGTAGGGAATAGCATGGGTTAGGCCAACCCACACGGGTCACCAGGTCAGGTGCCCTTGGGTTTGGGTGCAGGTCAAGCCAAGAGCACCCGCAACCTGGCCCAACCCAGCATATGATCTATGTACATGTATATGTGCACACGTATAACATGCACTCACTCCTGTTGTACATGTGCACGTACGACATGCATGCATGTACATCACATTTGTGTTGATGCATATGCATGCAGTGCATTCATATCGAGGCATATGCTTACAGCACATTTGTGTCGGCATGAATGTGCCGCTGACATAAATGCACTGTATGCGTGCAGGTGTGGCATGCACCCAACACCTGTTGGCTCATGGGAAAAAACCCATGGGTTGATGGGTTCAGGTTCCCCATGGGTCAGGTACAGGTCACCCACATTTGACCCGTGGATGACCCTGCCATTCCCTACTTGTTGGTGTATTGACTAGCTCAAGACCGAGCTTTAACTAATTACCTAAGAGCTGTACATATGGTCTAACAGAGTAGCAGAGTCCAATAACAAGCAAGAGAGAGAGGAGTGGAGAAATGTCAAATACATGTACTGAGCATTGGTTCACTTGGTAGTGCGAACCAAACGATCAGCCTAATTCCACACACAAGTGACCAAGCCACATACAAGTCACTTGGCACATCAGTCTTGGCTCAGCATGTTCATCATTCACACCTCCCATTCCTATCCATCATCCACTCTTCCCTCATTTATTATCCATTACTCCCACCCTGTTTATTCCTTAATTCTCAGCCCATTTTATCTCAGGGCATTTTTTATTGTCCTATCCTTGGCCATGACCCTATTGTTTTATATTCAGTCACTTTCTATTGTCTTATTCTCAACCACACTCTTATTATCTTATTTGTCCACATTTTTATTGTTCTATTCTCATCTACATTTCCTTATTCTATTCTTGAACATTGTAGACAATACCTCCACATGCTCTTCATACCTTATTGGTTTTTCCATGTCTTATGCCACCCTGATTCCACATCTTGCTTCTTAACCTATATAAGTAGCACATGTATGTAGATGGTTCTTCATTCTGAATATCGACTTGGCATATGCCTTCTTGTCTTCCCTTCTCCCATCTGAATTCTTCTACTTGTGTCCGGGCAGGAGCAGCCAAGTCCTGAAGGCTGGTTATAGTGGCTTTGGCTTCAATGTGCTCATGCATTGCACCCTACTCTCCGTGCATGCCACCAATTTGGGACAGAAGAGGAACTCGGGAGTGTGCCAGGAATGTCAGCCCAAGTAGGGGACTTTAACAGGGAAGGGAAGGTAAAGGGGCCCAAGCCTAGTCAATACCTAGAATGAGGAAGTACATATGTACATGCATGCACTACTTATATAGGTTAAGAAGTGAGATGTAGAATAATGAATGAAGAACAATAAGGTATGCAGAGCATGTGGGTATTGTCCACAATGCTTCAAGAATAGAATGAAGGAATGTAAACGAGAATAGAACAATGAAGATCGGATAATAGAAATGTGGCCAAGGATAGGATAATAGAAAGTGACCGAATATAAAACAATAGGGTCATGGCCGAGGATAAAACAAGGACAAAATGTCCTGAGGTAGGACAGGTGCAGGAATAGAGAGTAGATGGGGTGGGATTAATGGATGATGAATGAGGAAGGAGTGGATAAGGAATAGGAATGAGGAATGTGGATGGTGGATGTGCTGAGCCAAGACCAACATACTAAGTGACTTGCATACGGCTTGGTCACTTGTACATAGATATAGACTGCTTGCTCGGTTGGCAGTGCTGAGCTACCGGATACTCGATACGTGTACTTGACAACTCAGGCTGACACTCTCGGCACTCTCCTGGGTATCTCTTCTGTCCTAAATCAGTGGCATACATGGAAAGTAGGGCACAACACATGAGTATGTTAAAGCCAAGCCACCCCAATCAGCCTACAGGACTTGGTCGATTCCTGCCAACATCGTGAAGTTGGTACTATTGCAATAGTACTTGGCCCATGCATCATTGGCATTCTTGGTGCTTGACAAGAAATCATGACATTACCCCCTCCCTTTTAAGGTCAATGTCCTCATTGACCATTGTCTATTTACTGGGTGATCCAAAGTACCGGGTTAGAGGAGTTAGCGCTTGTTTGGTATAAGCACCTGTGTTGTTTGTTTGTTATCCCTCCTACCCATGGTCTTGTCTAAAAGAGGTGGTGAGAAGAAGGTAAACAACCCCTGTACTTGTCTTAGCCATCATGCCAGCATGCACAATTGGTGGGGAATCCTTTTTTGTAAGAAGAAGGTAAGGCAGGGGTTGCAGATTGCTTAGTTAGTCTTTGCATTGTGCCACTGTACATGTCAAATTCCTAGAACCTTTCTGGAGCTCTCTGCTAGCCATTGGTCCTCTTCTTGTTGTACCAGCATGCACAACAATTAGGTCATTTCCACATTGCACTAGCATATGTGGTGACTTGGTTTTTTTTTACAAGTAGTTTCCTCATTGTGCCGGCATGTGCAGCAACTCAGTTTTTGTCACACATGCATACATTCATGCCTGCACCAGCTTCATTTATATATAGTTGCACTGGCTTGTGCCTGCACCTGCGCACCTCCCAATCCTCACCCTTACACCTGCTGTCGTATGTGCGCAGTGCCCACCTGTCACACACACTTGCTGTGCCCACCTGCTACATACTTTCTTGTGCCCACCACTGCATATTTGTGGTTCCATTCTGTTACACCTGCCCCTGGCACCACTGCACCTGCCATCACACACTCACTGTGCCAATCGCTCATGTCCACCATTGCACTCATGCTGGCACACCTCCCAGCCCTCACCAGCACACCTGCTACACCTGCCATCACACTCTCATTGTGCCCACTTGCCATGCCCACCACCACTGTGCATGCAACGGCCTTCTGCATGCTGCCTACACCTCTCAACCATACACACATTCCAGATGCATCACCCGTGCCTCTGTGCATCATCATGTTGTGCATTCTCTCACACATCACCTGCACTCCAGGGTTTTGTACAGGTGGAAGGGTAGTCTGTGGAAGATATGGCCTATGCACCTGGGTGCTGCTGGCAATTGCCTGTGGAACTCTTGTGTTCTCTGTCTTGCATTCCTCATATTTTTCTCCAGGACCTATGAATTCTCTTCTCTGGGGTACCCAACCCACTTCACCAGATATTGCAGTACTTCTCTATGCATTCTGGAGTCCACAACTTCCTCTACTTCATACTCCACTCCTTTTGGTATCACCACTGGTGGAGGGGGTGTCAGCTTTTGTTGTATAGAGGATGTGAGTGTTCGGGCAGGATGTAGAAGGACAATATTAAACACAGGATGGATGTTCTTCAAATTGGGGGGTAGTTGCAGTTTATAGGCATGTTCTCCCACTTTTGCCACAATTGGGAATAGGCCATGACATCTGTCTTCTAGTCTTTTTGAGGGTTGGTCGGTGGTGACATTAAGGCCTTCCAAGTAAACCTTGTCCCCTACTTGATATTGTGGTATATCTTGCCTTCCTTTGTCATAATACTTCTTCATGTCTGATGCCGCCTTTTCTAGTGCTGCTGCTGCCTCCTCTCTTATTTTCTTCATCCTTCTCTCAAACACATTTGCTACCTCTGTTTCTACCTCCCATCATGGCTCTGTATACTTCCTTGGATGCTGTCCATAGTTTAAGTAGAATGGAGAGTACCCTGTCGATACTTGGATCTTGTCATTATAGCTGAACTCTGTATATACACCAAAATCGATCTCTGACATGCTTACCATCTTGTTTGAATTGCCAAAGGGGATGAATGGAAGACAGCCTTTAGGACTTGTTATGGATCCTTTGAGTGGCTTGTCATGCCGTTTGGTTTATCTAATGCCCCTGCTGCTTTTCAGCGATTCATGAATGACATTTTTGGCAATCTATTAGACAATTGCACCATCATCTATTTGGACAACATCCTCATCTATTTGGACAATATCCTCATCTATTCAATGACAAATCCTTGCATATCGAACACGTTCATGAAGTTCTTGGATGATTATGCAAACACAACCTTTATGCTCAAGAAGACAAATGCTCCTAAACGTCTGTCAAATACCTCAGATATGTTCTATTACCTGATAGTCTTACGATGGTGGAAGACAAAGTCAAATGCATCAATCAATGGCTTGAGCCACGTAAAGTCAAGGATGTCCAATCATTCCTTGGATTTGTGAACTTCTATCGATGATTCATTCACAACTATTCTTCCATTATGACTCCCCTTACTTGACTCACTCGCAAGGGTCTGGCATGGAACTGGAGTGAGGAGTGTAGAGATGTGTTTAATAAGCTGAAACTGGCATTCACATCTGCCCCCATCTTAACTCATTGGACTCCTGATTTGCCCTTGATTGTGGAGACAGATGCATCAGATTACACTTTAGCAGCTATACTCTGGCAACATACCCCAGATGGCAAGCTTCATCCTATCGCATTTCATTCCCAAACTTTCACACTCCCTGAACTCAACTATAATTTTCACGACAAAGAACTGTTCGTGATTTTTGAAGCTTTTCAAAAGTGGCATGGTAAAGCCGATATTGCGGTGGGAGTCGGTCAAGTCCTGCAGACCATTCGAGGTGGCTTGGCTTCAATGTGCCTGTGCATTGCGCCCTGCTCTTCCGTGTGTGCCACTAATTTGGACCGAAGAAAGCCCCAGGAGGGTACCGAGAGTGTTGGTCTGAGTAAGGGACTTTAGACTAGAGAAGGGGAGATGAGAGTAGGTAAACCAAGTCGATATTCAGAGTGAGGAACTGTCTACATACATTCACTACTTATATAGGTTAAAAAGCACGATGTAGAACAGGGTGGCATAAGGAATGGAGAACAATAAGGTATGAAGAATCATGTGGAGGTATTGTCCACAATGATCAAGAATAGAATAAGAAATGTAGGTGAGAATAGAATAATGAAATATGGCTGAGAATAAGATAATGAGAGAGTGGATGAGAATAGAACAATGGAAAACGGCCGAAGATAAAACAATAGTGTTGTGACCAAATAATAAATGAATAATAAATGTTCCGAGGGAAAATAGGTAAGGGAATGGGTGGAGAATGAGAGAATAGTAGAGGATAGAGGGGGGATGAGAGGAGTGATCCAGATAATGTGCCAAATGTACCAAGCCAAGACCGTGTACTAGTGAGGGATGATATGGGTAAGGGTCGGTTGGTCGGTATTGCTGAGTGAACCGGAGCGTGGTATTGTGGACTTGACATGTCACTACTTGGAAGGTTCTGCTGAGCCTGTCAATGTCATCACTGATCATAAGAACTTGGAGTACTTTTTCACGACCAAGTTGTTGACTTGTCAAGCGTCGGTTACTGACGGTCTTCGGTACTGCCGAGGGGTGTTGGCGAAAAGGTCGGGCAGACTATGGCCAAGTCCTGCAGGCCAAGAGTAGTGGCGTTGGCTTCAACGTGCTCGTGCATTGCGCCCTACTTGCCGTGCATGCCACTGTATTTGCCACAGACAGATACTCGAGAGGATACTGATGCTGCCGGCTCGAGTTGAGGACTTAACAGAAGAGAAGAAGGTAGAAGGGCCTAAGCCTAGTCGATACCCAGAATGAGGAAATATGTACATGCATGTCCTACTTATATAGGTTTAAGAAGCGACATGTGGAATAAGGAATGTGGGACAACAAGGTATGCAGAGCATGTGGTTATTGTCCACAACGAACAAAATTAGAACAAGGAATGCAAAGCGGGGATAGAACAATAAAAGACAGGATAATAGGATCATGACTCAAGATAGGACAATAGGGAGTGGCCGCGTATAAAACAATGGGGTCGTGTCCGGGGATAATACAAGGACAGGGAGTCCCGAGGTGAAACGGACCGAGGAGTGTGGATGGCGGATGTGCCGAGCCGGGACCGGCGCACCAAGTGTCATGCATGCGACGTGGGCACTTGGTCGTGGATATAGGATGATTGCTCGGTCGGCACTGCTGGTGGATGGGTCTTGGTACGTGGACTTGACATGACTAGACATCAAGCTAGGTGGTCAGAATACCTTTCCCAGTTTAACCTCATCATTCATTTCAGACCAGGTCGTTTAGGCACTAAGCCTGATTCACTTACTAGATGATGGGATGTCTATCTAAAGGAGGGGATGAGCAACTATGCCACCATTAATCCCCAAAACCTTCGACCCATCTTCTCTCAACATCAGTTGACCATGTCCCTTTGAGCCATGAGCCTCGTCAAACCTGTATTGAGGGCCTTGACTCTTATGGACACCGAGCACATCCTGAACGATATTAAACATCATCTTCCCTCCAACTCCTTAGCTCAGAAACACCTTGCAAATAACAATGACCTGAAGTGGCAGACTAATTCCAATGGTCTGTTACTATTCGACGATCACATTTATGTTCCCAAGGCACAAGACTTATGCTTACATGTGTTACAACCTAAGCATGATCACATTCTTTCCGGACACTTTGGAATTAACAAAACCATAGACCTTGTTAGATGTAACTACAATTGGCCTGGTATGAGGTCATTTGTCAAAGACTGTCAGGGGACGACCCTCTCCGAGTCCTGACAACAAGTCCAAGGTCCTATCTCGGACTCCACCTAAACTCCGAGGATGAGAGACAAAAGTCCGAAAGACTACCGATGTCAGAGGATGACCCCTCCGAGTCCTGATCCAAGTCCGAAGCCCTATCTTGGACTCCTCCCAACTCCGAGGCCCTATCTCGGACACCCCCCAACTCTGAGGCCAGGAGACCCAGGTCCGAGGGACCACCGAGCGGGAGATAGGAATGGTCTTAGCATGATGACTGGAACCCAGAATAATCGCCTGTGTTGATTTATAAGCTAGTGCACAGACCACTTACATAAAGGGTATAAAAGAGGTTCACCAGCAGCAGGATCCTTAGACTTTCCTCTTCGGATTTCCCCTGCTTAGGTGAGAGCCCTACATGTACTTAGGTAGTAGTCATAATTGAACTTCGGATTTCCCCTGCTTAGATCTGAGAAGCCTGTGGGTAGGCTCTGGGTTCGAGTCCCATAGTCAGGCCTAGGAGGACGTCCAGGGCTGGGTGGTGTCCCACTGGTTCTAGCCTCCGGCAGTCACGAGATCAGTTCCGAAGGAGGGTTGCCCTTCCAAAGACTACTGCAAATCCTGCACGATGTGTATGTGGAACAAATCGCAATGTCACAAGCCCTACAGATGACTCAAACAGCTTCCAGTACCAGAAAAACCCTGGAACTCAATATCCATGGACTTCATTGAACAGCTCCCTACATCTTTAGGATTCATGGCCATCCTAGTCATCATTGATTGCTTTTCCAAGCAGTCTATCTTGATTCCTACATCTGATACCATTAATTCTGCTCAACTTGCAGAACTCTTCATACTTCACATATTCTCCAAACACAGCATTCCTTCTCATATCACCTCAGATAGAGGCTCTGAATTTGTCTGCCACTTCTGGCATTCTCTCGGGAAAGCCCTCAACATGAAGTTGCATTTCACCTCAGGCTATCACTGTCAAGTTCACGTACCGAGTATCTGGTAGTTCGGCAGTGCCGACCAAGCAGTTAGACTACACCCATGCACAAGTGTCCAAGCCACAGGCAAGTCACTTGGTACACCAGTCTCGGCTCGGTACATCCACCATCCATATTCCTCATTCCCATCCCTCATCCACTTTCCCTCATTCACCACCCATTAATCCCATCCCGTCCGCTCCTTACTCCTGACCCACCTTACCTCGAGACATTTCGTCCTTGTTCTATCCTCAACCATGACCCTATTGTTTTATAGTCAGTCGTTCCCTATTGTCCTATCCTTGGACACATTCCTATTATCCTATCTTCATTGTTCTATCCCCGTTTACATAGCTCCATTCTATTTTTTGCTCATTGTGGACAATACCCACATGCTCTGCATACCTTATTGTCCCACATTCCTTATTCCACATGTGGCTTCTTAAACCTATATAAGTAGGACATGCATGTACATACTCCCTCATTCTGGGTATCGACTAGGCTTAGGCCCCTTACCTTCCCCTTTCCCTGTAAAGTCCTCTACTCAGGCTGGCACCTTCAGCACTCCCCGAGTATCTTCTCTGTTCCAAATTGGTGGTGTACATGGAGAGTAAGGCGCAATGCATGAGTACGTTGAAGCCAAAGCCACTGCTTCTGGCCTGCAGGATTTGGCCGCTCTCTGCCTGCATCTTCGGCATTACCAAAGCTTGACAATCACCCAGAAGGCAATGGCCAGATGGAACATACTAATCAGACATTAGAACAGTACCTTTGCATCTATTGCAACTATCAACAAGACAACTGAGCTTCATTATTACCCCTTGCAGAGTTTGCCTATAACAACGCTCCCAGTGCAACTACGGGAGTCTTGCCATTCTTTGCCAACAAAGGCTATCATCCCAATTTCACCATTTATCCCGAACATGACCTCACTTCATCCCGAGTGCAAGACTTTATAGTCGACCTGGACGAATTGCACCAGCAGCTTCAAACCAGTATTTTTGATCCTCAACAAATGTACCAGACCTCAGCAGATGCTAATCCACTTCCATCCCCAGACTTTCCAATCGGCAGTCTCACGTTTGTCAAAGCTGAATTCTTTAGGACTTGTTAAGTGCACATACCAAGCACCCAGTAACTTGGCAGTGCCGACCAAACGATCAGTCCAATTCCATGCACAAGTGACCAATCCACACATATGTCACTTGGTATGTCAGTCTTGGCTTGGCACACTCACCATTCACATTCCCTATTCCTATCCCTCATCCACTCCTCCCCACTTATTATTCACTAATCCTGCCCTGTCTGCTCCTTATTTCTCGACCCGTTCTACTTTGGGATATTTTGCCATTGTTTTATCTTCGGCCATGACCCTATTGTTATATTCAGTCACTCTCTATTATTCTATTCTTGGCCACATTTCTATTATCTTATTTTCATTGTTCTATTCTCGTCCACATTCCTTTTTCTATTCTGGATCACTGTGGACAATGCTTCCACATGCTCCACATGCCTATTGTTCTCCATTCCTTATTCCACATCTTGCTTCTTAACCTATATAAGTAGTGAATGTATGTAGATAGTTCTTCACTCTGAATATCGACTTGGTTTACATCTTCTTGTCCCCCCTTCTCCCATCTGAAGTCCCTTACTTGGTGTCAAGCCCACAATACCGAGCTCTGGTTCACTCAGTAGTACCGACCAAACAACCCTTATCGTTAATCCCACACGCCAGTGATAAGTCATTCCTGTCACGACCACACACCGTGCTCTGACTTACTCGGCAGTACCGACCGACCGACCCTTACTCATATCACCCTCCATGGTGCACGGTTTCGGCTCGATACATTCGGTTTATCATCTGGTTCATTATCCTTACCCCACCCCCCTATTCTTTATCATCCTTACCCTCTCCTCACCCGCTTACCCTCGGCACGTTCATTATTCATTGCCACTTACTTGCAGCCCTATTGTTTTATCTCAGCCATTCCTTATTGTTCTATTCTTTCCCACAATCTCACCTGCTTATTATTGATCATATTTCATTGTCATACTCTCGCATTGTTCTATTCTAGATTGCTGTGGACAATACCTCCACATGGTTTTCATACCTTATTCTTTTCTCCATGTCTTATGCCACCCTTATTCCACATTCCACCTCTCAGCCTATATAAGTAGTAGATGCGTGTAAATAGTTCCTCAGTCTGAGTATCAACTAGGTTTATGCCTCTCTACTCTCCTCCTTCTGTTCAGAAGTCCTTACTCGGGCCGACGCCCTCGGCATCTGCACAAGTATCTTTTCCGTTACAAGTTAGTGGCATGCACAGAGGGCAGGGTGCAACGCACGAGTACATTGAAGCCAAGCCACCCCGACTGGCCTGCAGGACTTGGCCGGTCTGACAAGTATCATCGGCAGTACCAAGGCCTGACAGTATACTCAGACTCACACTACCTCCTGTGCCCCTTACCACTTAACGATTATGCCCCTACAATCCAGATCTACCACCCGCAAGGCAACTAGCGTCCCAGACACTAAAACTGAGGAATCAGTGGAGGTAACCGAGTCAAACGACTCGGCAGGTGCTGGAACTGAGGTTAAGCTTAATGCTTCTGCCCTTCTTAATCCTAATTCTTTGGTAATCCCTCTATCTTCTATTTTGATACCGAGTTCCTCGGCGACCCCTCTTAAATGTCTGATTGATTCAGGTTCTACTCACTGCTTCATAGAATCCTCCTATGTTCGGGAACATAAGATACCCACCACTTTCGTGGATTCAATTCCCCTTAAACTATTTGATGGCACTACTAACTCGGTTATTACCGAATCTGTAGAACTACCGATCAAATTTCCATCAGGACAACTACAGTCCATCCGTATGTATGTCACATCACTAGATTCGTCTGTATCGGTAGTACTCGGTCACAACTGGCTCACCTGCTACAATCCGTTGATTGATTGGGTATTGGGCAGTATTATGTTCCGAAAAACTGCTAATGACCCTAGGTGCATCCCAAAGCCTTCGGTTCAGCCGGCACCTGCCGCTGCTCCACAGCCTCAACCAGGATCCTCTCCAAAATTAGAAGCCCCGCGGATAGCCCTAGTCAATGCAGCCGCCTTTGCGTGAGCCTGCAAACTAGAAGGTTCGCAAGTTTTCCGTCTGGACCTTTTGGCCATCGACGCCATTTTGGCACGATCGGCCAAGGCCCCATCTGTTCCATCCGTTCCCCCCAATCCAGTCGACCTTGAAAACGTCCCAAAAGAGTATCACAAATTCGCTGATGTTTTCAGCAAAACAAAAGCTAACACTCTAGGACCCCACCAACCCTATGATCTTAAGATCACCCTGGAAGATGGCGCCAAGATGCCTCATCCACCCCTATACTCGTTATCACAATCAGAACTGGAAACCCTGCGTGAGTTCCTTGACGAACACCTGAACATGGGGTTCATCAGGGCCTCCCGTTCCCCGCATGGGGTGCCAATCTTATTCGTCCGAAAGAAAGACGGCTCCCTTCGGCTATGCGTTATTTTCAAGCACTAAACAAAGTGACCAAGAAGGACCGGTACCCTCTCCCTCTAATCACTGACTTACTAGACGCCCCCCAAAAAACTCGAATCTATACAAAGATCGACCTTCGGCACGTGTACCATCTGATCCGAATTGCCAAAGGAGAAGAATGGAAGACTGCCTTCAAGACCTGGTATGGGTCCTATAAATGGCTAGTCATGCCGTTTGGCCTCTCCAACGCCCCTGCGGCTTTTCAGAGGTTTATGAATGACATTCTTGGTGACCTGATAGACCATTGCACTGTCACCTACATAGATGACATACTAATCTATTCAGACTCACTCGAGGAGCACCGAGAACATATCCAAGAGGTGCTCCACGACTCAGAAAAAACGGCCTATTTGTCAAAGCCAGCAAATGTGAATGGCACAAAGACACGGTTGAATTCCTCGGTTACATCCTACGTACCAATGGCCTCACCATGTCCAATGACAAGGTCAAGACCATCCGTGAATGGCCCAAACCGAGGAAGGTCAAGGACATCCAGTCCTTCCTAGGTTTTGCCAATTTCTATCATTGCTTCATTTTTAACTATTCAGACATAACCATACCCCTTACTCGGCTGACACATAAAGGCACAACATGGGCTTGGACCGAGGACTGTCAAAAGTCTTTCAACCTGCTCAAAACGGCCTTCACCTCGGCACCCATCCTGCATCACTGGGAACCTGACTTACTCCTGGTCGTGGAAACCGATGCTTCAGACTATGCCCTTGCAGCAATCCTTTCCGTTATCAATTCCGAAGGCGAGATTCATCCCGTTGCCTTTCATTCCCGTACCTTTACTGCTCCCGAGCTAAACTATGATGTTCATGACAAGGAACTTTTAGCAATTTTTGAGGCGTTCAAGTGATGGTGGCACTACCTGGAAGGCTCTGCCGACCCCATAGATGTCGTCACAGACCACAAAAACCTCGAATATTTCTCCACCACTAAAGTCCTGACATGGAGACAGGCAGGATGGTCTGAATACCTCGGCCAATTTAATATTACTATCCGTTTCTGTCCCGGAAAACTCGGTACAAAACCCGATGCTTTAACTAGACGATAGGACGTCTACTCTAAAGAGGGGGGTAACAACTACGGCACCATCAACCCCCAAAACCTCCGACCAATCTTTACAACTACTCAATTAGTGGAATCCCTTCGAGCGACACAACTTATCATTCTGACCTTACGAGCAAGCATCATCATGGACTCTGAAAAACTCCATTCCGACATATGATCAGCCCTCCCGACCGACCCAACGGCAATGCCCCATCTCGGCACTTCCGAAACACCAAACCCAAGATGGACGCAAACCCCAGACGGTTTCCTTCGGTTAGACAACCGGATCTACGTCCCCGAGGCCAACAACCTCAGACTACGTGTCCTACAATACAAGCACGACCATGTCCTCTCAGGACATTTCGGTCAAAACAAAACACTAGCCCTGGTCCGCCATGAATACATCTGGCCAGGCTTATGCACCTCGGTCATCGACTTCTGCAAATCCTGCACCACATGTATGCGTTCGAAATCGCAGCACCACAAACCCTACGGCTTCCTAAAACAACTCCCCAATCCCGAACGACCATGGAATTCCATATCCATGGATTTTATTGAGCAACTTCCTCAGTCCTCCAGTTTCACATCGATACTAGTGATAGTTTGCAGACTCACCAAACAAAGTATCTTCATTCCTACAGTAGACACAATCACTTCCGCCGAACTGGTTAAACTGTTTGTACTTCACGTCTTCTCCAAGCACGGTGTACCGAGTCATGTAACATCTGACCGCGGAAGCGAGTTGTCTCCCACTTCTTCAGGTCGCTCGGAAAAGCTCTCGACATGCGCCTACACTTCACCTCAGGCTACCACCCTGAAGCCGACGGCCAAACCAAACGAGTAAACCAGATGCTGGAACAGTACCTTCGAGTCTACTGCAACTACCAACAGGACAATTGGTCAGAATTGCTGCCACTAGCCAAATTCACCTACAATAACGCTCCAAATGCCACTACAGGCATCTCTCCCTTCTTCGCCAATAAGGGACATCACCCGAACCTCACCGTACACCCCAAACGTGACCTTGCCTCCTCTCGAGCATGCGAATTTGCTGTAGATCTAGATCAGCTCCATGGAGCTCTGAAAAAACAAATCAGTCACGCCCAATCACGATATCAAGCCTCGGCAGACTCCCGTAGACTCGCCACTCCCGAGTTTCTGGGTTAAAGCACAATTCTTCCGCACCACTCGACCCTCCAAGAAACTAGCGGAGAAATATCTCAACCCCTTTGAAGTAATAGCACGAGTCGGCACCCATTCCTATACCCTCCGTCTACCCAACTCTATGCGGGCAGTACACCCGGTCTTCCATGTTTCGATGCTCAAACCATCTACCCCCAATACCATACCCAATCGAGTTCAGCCTCTGCCTCCCGCTGTCGAAATCGACGGAGAAATCGAGTACGAAATCGCTGAAATCCTTGACTCAAAAACCGATAGAAGACGCAGGCCTTGCCCCCTGCTCTACCTTGTCCGATGGACAGGTTATGAAGGCACTGAAGATGAGACATCTTGGCTGGTAGCAACCGAACTCGGTAATGCCCCCAAGATTGTAGCAGAATTCCACCTTGCCTATCCCGATAAACCAGGCCCGTGGCCTCTAGAGCCCGACTAAGGGCTCCTATATGCCTCCTCTTCTCTACCATTTTTCTTTTTGTTATCTCTTTTAATTATTTTGTCTTTACCAAAACATGCTCTCTTCTCTTCTTTCTCATTTTTCTTCCCTCCCTCCATCCTACTTTATCCTCACCCGAACCTTCTTGAACCCAGGTCGGACTATCTTTCTGGCCATCCACCTGCTGGCCCTGCCAAACTACTCATGCGGGGTCACCAACCTATGCCAGGATCAGCTAACCCGACCCACCGATTTCCAACAAATGCCCTCCCGCCCTAAAGGGCTGTCACAAGCACGATAAAACACCAACCAGCCTAGGGGGCCTCTACCACCCACCTCTATTCACGGCCCCCTCCAAGACAGTCGCCTCCTCCAACCCTCATCCGCACTTGCGAACCTCGTACTGCCTATCGGCTTCATGGGTTCAGCTGCTAGAGGGGGGATACTGTCACAACCACACACCATGCTCTGACTTACTCGGCAGTACTGACCGACCAACCCTTACTCATATCACCCTCCATGGTGCATGGTTTCGGCTCGGTACATTCGGTTTATCATCTGGTTCATTATCCTTACCCCACCCCCCTATTCTTTATCATCCTTACCCTCCCCTCACCCGCTTACCCTTGGGACATTCATTATTCATTGCCACTTACTTGCGGCCCTATTGTTTTATCTTGGCCATTCCTTATTGTTCTATTCTTTCCCACAATCTCACCCGCTTATTATTGATCATATTTCATTCTCATACTCTCGCATTGTTCTATTCTAGATCGCTGTGGACAATACCTCCAC
The DNA here is from genome assembly GCA_003314275.1 of Chroogomphus rutilus. Lineage (NCBI taxonomy): Eukaryota > Fungi > Basidiomycota > Agaricomycetes > Boletales > Gomphidiaceae > Chroogomphus > Chroogomphus rutilus. The sequence goes on along the minus strand of QLPI01004385.1, from coordinate 22,022 downwards.
ATGGTTTTCATACCTTATTCTTTTCTCCATGTCTTATGCCACCCTTATTCCACATTCCACCTCTCAGCCTATATAAGTAGTAGATGCGTGTAAATAGTTCCTCAGTCTGAGTATCAACTAGGTTTACGCCTCTCTACTCTCCTCCTTCTGTTCAGAAGTCCTTACTCGGGCCGACGCCCTCGGCATCTGCCTAAGTATCTTTTCCATTACAAGTTAGTGGCATGCACAGGGGGCAGGGCGCAACGCATGAGTACGTTGAAGCCAAGCCACCCTGACTGGCCTGCAGGACTTGGCCGGTCTGACAAGTATCATCGGCAGTACCGAGTAGGGAATGGCATGGGTCACCCACAGGTCAAATGTGGGTGACCCACACCCGACCCATGGGAAACCCGAACCCGTGAACCCATGGGTTTTTTCCCACGGGTCGACGGGTGTCGGGTGCATGGTGCACCCGCACACCTGTGGCGCGTTCGTGTCATACATCGTGTTCGCGCCAACACAAACGTGCTGTATGCCCCAATACAAACGTGCTGTACACCCCAACACAAACGTGCAGTATGCGCATGCGCTGACACGAACGCGCCGTACATGTACGCACCGACTTGAACGTGCCGTACGCGTATGCACCGACTCGAACGCGCCGTACGCGTATGCACCGACTCGAACACGCCATAGACGTACGTGCCAACTCGAACACACCGATATGGACGCGTTGTATGCGCATGCACGAACACGCTGTACGCGTACGCGCCGAGACGAATGCGTTCTACGCGTCCACGTATGGCTCATTGGTGTCAGCACGTGCATGTCATACGTGTGCGGCGTGTGTGTGTCATATGCCCGTGCGGCGCGTGCATGTCGTATGTGTGTGCCGCGTGTGTGTATCGTATGCACGTGCATGTCGTACGCGCACATGTACGACAGGAGCGAGTGCCAGGTTGGGTGTCGTACTCATGCGCATGCACACATACATGATTGACGTGCCAGGTTGGGCCGGGTCATGGGTGCTCTCTGCTTGACCCGCACCTGCACCCAAGGGCACCCGACCCGGTGACCCATGTGGGTTGGCCGAACCTGTGCTATTCCCTAGTACCGAGGCCTGACAATTCCTCACTAGTACGTGGTCTCGGCTTAGTACATTTGGTTCATTATTTGGTTCACTTTCCCTACCCCACCCTCCTATTCTTTATTATTCTTCTATTCCCCATCCTTCCCTTTGCCCGTTTACCCTCGGGATATTCACTATTCATTTATCACTCAGTCGCAGCCTTATTGTTTTATATTCGGCCACCCTCTATTGTTCTATTTTCCCTCACACTCCTACTCATTTATTATCGGTCATATCTCATTGTTTTATTCTCGTTTACATCATATTATTCTATTCTAGATCGCTGTGGACAATACATCCACATGGTCTCCATACCTTATTCTTTTCTCCATGTCTTATGCCACCCTTATTCCACATTCTGCCTCTTAGCCTATATAAGTAGCAAATGCATGTACATAGTTCCTCAGTCTGAGTATCAACTAGGTTTATGCCTTCCTGCTCTCCTCCCTCTGTTTAGAAGTCCTCTACTTGGGCTGATACTCTCGGCATCCTCTTGAGCATCTCTTCCATCTCAAATCAGTGGCATGCACAGGAAGTAGGGTGCAATGCACGAGCACGTTGAAGCCAAGCCACTATGACTGGCCTGCAGGACTTGGCCGGTTCCTTCCCATACCTTTGGCATTACTGAGGCCTGACACTCGGGCCAACACTCTCGGCACTCTCCCAGGTCTTTCTTCTGTCCAAATTAGTGGCATGCATGGAACAGCCAGGCACAATGCATGAGTATGTTGAAGCCTAGCCACCTTAATTGGTCTGCAGGACTTGGCTGACTCCTGTCCGCACTATCAGCATTACTGAGACTTAACAGGACTACCCATCCTGCAAAAAAGCTAGCTGAGAAGTTTTTGGGTCCATTTGAAATCATTGCACGTCCTGGTACTCACTCAGTTACTCTGAAACTCCCAAACTACATAAACACAGTACACCCTGTATTCCACATTTCAATGCTCGAGCCAGCCTCTCCTAATCCCATTCCTAATTGCATTCAACCACCTCTGCCTCCAGTCATCATCGACGGCAAAACCAAATTTGAGATATCCGAGATCCTCGACTCGAAATCATAACAGATGTATGGCATGCAAGTTGTTGTACTCAGTGCAGTAGGCAGGATACAAAGGCACAGATGAAGAAACTTCATGGCTCCTTGCAACAGAACTCACCCATGCTTCAGAACTTGTTCAAGACTTTCACAAGTCATACCCATCCAAACCTGGACCATATTCCATAAGCACCTTGCAATTTCTCTTCCATTCACTCTCGCTCATTCTGTTTCATTGCCATTTTTCCACTTGAAATTCAGCTCCTTCTTTCTGTCTTCAAGTTCAAACCTCAATTCTGATTCACTCATTCACTCCAACTTGCAATTCAGCTGCTCCCTTCCATTTTCAAGTTCAACTTGCAATTCCGATTCTTTCCTTTATTCAGTTCAAGTTTAATTCCAAAAACCAAAGACAACACAAAAGTTTTATACAAAATCCTTCAAGTCCAATTACTTCCTATTCTACAATCCTATTTCTACTTCTCCATCCTCAGCATCATCCCATGCATTTTCAGACCTACCCACCCAATTTTCCCAAGTACCCCGCATGCTCCTGCACCAAATCTGCACTCACTGACTTCTGATGACTTATCTGCAAGGACAAGTTTCTCACCTCTGCTTGCAATTCCTCATTTGCAATATGACCCTCACTAATCTTGAACCTGTGGTCTGCCACTTCCTGACAAAGGGCATCGATGGACTGCTTGAGCTCCACCAGAGCAGTGGTCAGTATGATAATTGGTGAAGGAAGGGGAAGCACAGGAATTGGAGGAGGTTGAGGAATGATGGGAGGTGGTGAAGGAACTGGCAGTGGTGGTGGTGAGGGAGCTGGGGGTGGAGAGGGAGATGGCAGAGGAGGAGGTGGTGGTGTGGGTGATGACACCGTTATGCATGGTGTCGGCACTGCCATAGGTGGTGAGGCTATGGGGGGAGGTGATGGTTCAAGAGGTGGGGGAGATGGAGGCTGAGGAGTGGGAGTGCCAGGCTGGAAGAGGGGAGTACATGCCTTGAGCTGGTTCCTCGCCTTTTTTGAAGGTCCCACCCCATCTGAATCCTGAACTTCATCCTCAGACACACCTTCCCTCACCCTTTTCTTCAACTTGCTTGGACTTCCCTCAACCTCAGTTTCCTTGCCTTTTCCTTTTCCTTTCCCTTTCTTCCCCTTCCTCTTACTCGTACCTTGACCTCACACATTGATTGCACAGCCCACTCCCCTCTCGCTGTACCACACAAAAGCACCCATGTCCAGATCCCCATCCCATTTCCGAAGACACATATTGCAATGTTGCATGCATCGTTTGCACAGGATGTCTGACTTGCAACCCTCGATCCAAGCTGTATCTGCATCTTTCTCTACCAGCCTTGCATCACAGTAGAAGATGGTGTTGTACTCGAACTCATTGTTTCGCATTTCCAGACAAGCGTACTGAAAGCAAACTGATAAGTACCACACTGAAATCTAAGCAAAGGATTACTTACCTTTGTACTTTTTAAGTGCAATCCTTCAACCCACATTTGACACAGAAGGACACTCTGTGGAACTTTACTGAGAATTACAGGACATCCTTCGAAACCCTTAAGAAGGCCTTTACCATGGCACCGGTACTGTGCCAATGGGTCCCTGGGTCCCAACTCATCATTGAAACAGATGCATCCGACTACACACTCACAGCCATCTTATCCACAATCTCCCTCACAGATAATGACATACACCTGATCACTTTCCACTCCCAGACATTTACCCCCCCCATTCCAAATCCCTCTGGATCTCCACCATCGGCCTCTTCGTTTTATGAAAGAGGAGATGGGGATTTTCTCCAAAGTTTTCCAATGGATGGGGGTTCATGTCCTCTATTAGGGGGAGGCCTTTCTAGATCAAGAAGCACCCTTCTTATAGTCAGCAGGTCATCAGTGCTTACCAAATGCTTAAAACTCCCAGAAAGCATCTATACAATTCCCATGGTCATGTCCATCTTAATTACCATCTCAGCAAGTGCAGGACCTTGAGGGCTCGGCTCTAATAGGGGGATACGGTTATGGTCCATGCCCAAGACCGATCTAGTTAACAACCATTGCCATTCCCAAGGGATTTTTCAGCCACTGTCATTCATGAACAGACTTCTGACCAACCTTCCCATGATTCCTCCTCCAAACACCACAGTTCCAAAATCCCAAAAGCTCTATGATCCTGAAACTTTAGTTCCAGTCCTGCGGCGAGAATCTTAAAGGATCACTGTATACCTTGCTCCCTTGTTCTCTCTCTCTATTGATCCCTTGTATTTTCTCCTTCCCCTTGTCTTCAGACCAGACAGTAGATAATACAAGGAGTAGCTACATGTATATAACCCCTAGTCGACTGGACTATTTGCCAGTACAAATATCAACTTAATTTGCATCCTAAGTTCCCGACTTAGTCTCTCGCACATTTTCCGACATTCCAAAATTAGGGACAGATGATCAAGGAGGGAACAACACATAAGTTGAAGCCAAGTCCCTCTGACTTTGAATACCTGAACAACTAGTTGTACAAGTTCAACACCACAACCGACCCCATCCTAAGTCCCCAGCACTTCTTTGTCTGCTTTCTGTCCCTTCTACCCTTGTCCTCGACCTTATGACCTTCGACCCCTTACGTCCTTGGAATCTCAACCCCCCCTATAGACCCCTTCAGAAACTTATGGAATCCCACCGATAGTGTTATATTAAGTGCCTGAAACATGGATTTAACACTAGGAGTGTTGGTCCTTGCTCTTTATAAAGGTTTGTTCCTGGATTCATCAGTATAGAGACCAGTTTTGCAGCTGATAATCCAAACTTTTCAGCCATTGCTTCAATATATTTTTATTGATTAATTGATATTGTGCCTGCTTTCCTGTTCCACTTGACTTCAAAACCCAGGTACCCATAGATCTCACCAAGATCTGACATTTCCCAGCATCCCTCAAGATCCCTCTTCAACTTGTTGAGTATAATGTCATCAGTTGCAACTGTAACAACAGTGTGTTCTGATGCTGTTTTCTTGTAGAATACTGAATGGTCAATGGCAGACCAGGTAAATTCAAGGTTTGTGGCAAAAACCTTTGTCAGTTCTTGATGCCATCCTCTGCCAGCTTGTTTGAGGCCATACATGCCTTTCAAGAGTTGGCATACCTTTTCTTTTTGGGTTAGGTTACAGGCACCTCTAGGGATTTTCATATAAACAGTTGTTTCCCAATTGTGCAGCCACTTCTGTGAGTCCCTCATTTATCTGCTTGTAGGCACCTGGTGGTTTTCTTGCACGGCATCCTCATCCTAACTCAGGTGATGTTTCTGTTTCCTCAGCATTATCAGGAAGTAGATCAATGGTGACCTCATTTTCTACAGGAGTGATAGCTGGGTTAGGTGGATCTGGAGTTGGCTTAGCAGTTCCAGCAATATCTGGTTGATTATCACATGGCTTAAAGGGTTGATTTGAGTGGATGATTTTATCCCTCTCCCTCTCATCTAGCAAATCACTGATCAGAAATCTACAGGAACATTTGATTGTATGTTGTTTTCATTGAATATTACATTATGCTTGATGGTAACTGATAGGCCAGTAATAATAAATTATATCAGATCTTGTGCTTATGTGATCATTGTATTATTTCAGTAGATACAGTACCTCTTTGATTTAGTGTCATATCCAATAAATCTGCCGATAATGGCACATGAGTCTAGCTTGCCTGCATTTAAGTCTTTGACATATGCAGCAGAACTAAATTCCTGAATACTAGCTAAATGTGGTTTCTTCTTGTATCAGGCTTCATAGGGAGTTTTACCATTGAGTGCATGTGTAGGTGTTTGGTTTTGAAGCCATGAAGAGTGTTTCATTGCTTCCTCCCACAGGAACCACGGTAATCCAGAAGAGATAAGCAGTGCTTAGGCCTGTTCAGTGTGTGTGTACATTTCCCATTCTGCAGTGCCATTTTGAGGTGGAGAATCATGAACTGTAAGTTCTCTTGTAGTTCCTCTTTCATCCTGATGATTTTTCATATCTTTTGATTTTTATGTGGTTACTGGTTTGGGTTTTAATGTAGGCTTTATCATATTTGTATACCTTAAAGGTCTGGCTCTTCTTCTTTAGGAAGTATAGCCTAGTCTCACAAGTTGCATCATCTATGTGGGCCACAACATATTGGTTTCCATTTAGACTTTGAACTAAAGCAGGTCCCCATAGGTCCCAGTGAACATGTTCGCTGTATTTTTCATTTTATGTATCTGAGATTCTTTTGGGAAGGGTTGATGTGCCACTTTAGCCTTTGCACAAGCTTTGCAAAACTCAATTTTTAAGGTAGAGTCAAGTTGATACCAGTGTTGTAAGACCTATGTGACCAAGTTTCTGATGTGCAGCATTAACATCCATTTTGACAGAGACAATGTTAGTATAGTCAATTTGCTGTGGATGTTCAGGGACAGGAATATGGTATAGTCCATTATACTGAGGGATCATAGCCATGGTTTTTTAAGTCTGATTTTTAGTGGTACAAATTCCATCTTTGAAATTTGCCTCACATTTTGCTTTATCTAACCGGCTGATTGATATTAGGGTAAATGCCATATCTGATGCATAGACTGCATCTTTCTGCATTGCGAGTGTCTTCCCATTGCCATTTGGTAGGTCAATTTGTATGTCACCAATGCCTATAGCTTTAAGGCTATGCCCATATGCTGTAATGATTTCACATCCAAGTATTGGCCTATAATTGATGAATTTTGTACAGTCAGGGCAGTAGTGGTTTCTGGCACCACTATCTATGCAGGCTCCTGATTGCTGTTTTGGTGGATTTGGTGGATTGGGGTTTGCAACTGCAGTTGCAAAGCCTGTAGCACAGGTAAATGCAGAGAGGTCATCGTCATTTTGGCCATTATTGTCAAGTCCATGATACCGAGCTCCGGTTCACTCGGTAATACCGACCGATCGACCCTTACCATTTAATCCCACACCAGTGACAAGTCATTCCTCACTAGTATGTGGTCTCAGCTCGGTACATTCGGCTCATCATTTGGTTCACTTTGCTCATCCCATCCCCTCTATCCTTTGTTATTCTTTCATTCCCCTTCATTCCCCTTACCCATTTTCCTGTGAGACAGTTACTACTTGCCTATTATTCAGTCATGGCCCTATTGTTTTATATTCGGCCATTTTCCATTATTCTATTTTCACTCACTCTTTTGTTCTCGGCCATACTTCATTGTTCTATTGTCGTCTACATTCCTTGTTCTATTCTTGATCATTGTGGACAATACCTCCACATGATTCTTCATACCTTATTGTTCTCCATTCCTTGTGCCACCCTATTCCACATCTCACTTCTTAACCTATATAAGTAGTGAATGTATGTAGATGGTTCTTTGTTCTGGAAATCAACTAGGTTTACACCTTCTTGTCCTCCCTTCTCCTGTCTAAAGTCCTTTACTTGGGCCGAGACTCTCGGCACCCTCCCGGGTATCTCTTCTGTCCCAAATCAGTGGCACGCATGGAAAGTAGGGCGCAACGCATGAGCACGTTGAAGCCAAGCCACTACGACCGGCCTGCAGGACTTGGCCGCTTCCTGCTAGCATTGTGAAGCCAGCACTATTACTATAATGCTTGGCCCACGCATCATCGACAATACCGGTGCCTGACAATTATCAGCAACAACTGCTGAGTCTGTTGACTTGGGGCCTTTCTTTGCTTTCTTCTACCTAGGGCCATGGCCTTCTTTTCCTCCACCCTTTGACCAGCACAAATCTTTGGTATGGCCATCCCTAAAACAGTTGTCACAATCCTTGTCTGGGTTGGTCTTTAGCTTTTTCTTCACTTTAGAGGCATCTGACCTTTTTCCCTTTTTGGCATGAGCTAGGAGTGCCGATTCTACTAGCTTTGAACTTTATCATCAATAACATGGTGTTGGGATTCCTCAGTGAAGAAGTCATTTGGCAGCATTTTAGGTTTCACTGCAGTTCCCTATATTGCTCTAATTTTCTCAGCTATGGTGATCATTTGGATAGCTGGACCATAAGATGCTGGGAGGGATGACATGATAGGCATTGAGAATCATATATCCAACAGTGTTGATCCCATTTGAATTAGGTTGTTGTGCCTCTTCACCATGAGCTCAAAATGTTGTTTGAGGTTGGCTAGGTGAGTGTGGGGATCATCTGAGTCACTTACTTGCATGGCAGCAAGTTGATCCTCAGCATCAATGAGGTATAAGGTGCTTTTAGTAGTGGCATCCATTTTGACTGTTTCCCACATCTCCTTTGATGTGCTGAGGTTTTTGATTCATGCACCCACTTGTAAAGATGTAGTGAAAAGGATACCATGTTGAGCCAGTGACTCTTACATATCATATTCTATGATACAGGTCTTGCAGGCCTCTATTTGTTCCTCTGTGGCAGGGGTTTTACCATCAGAAAGCACAAGAATACCATTTACTTGCATGTAGGGGTTTGTCACAGTAGCTTTCCCCTTAACATGAATCCACAATCCTTTTAAACCAAGAGCTCTTTGTATACAAGGCTCATAGTTGGACCAGTTACTTCCATCATTGCAGAGTTTTGGTACAGAGAGTGAAGTAGATTTGGAGTTAGACATTGTAATGGTAGACATTGTGGTTCTTCAAGGTTGCCCATGGCCCATAACCTGTTGAGAATATGTTGCAACTGGAGCTTTGAATAGAGGCTCAGCTTCAAGTATGAAGGTGATGATATTAATCTAATCTACCTATGAATAGACTAGATAGAAGCATTAGAAGAATGTTTGGTATTGTCAGGCCTCGGTAATGCCAAAGGTATGGTCGGGAACTGGCCAAGTCCTGCAGGCCAGTTGGGGTGGCTTGGCTTCAACGTGCTCGTGCGTTGCACCCTGCCTCCTGTGTGTGCCACTGATTTGTAATGGAAGAGATGCTCGAGAGAATGCCGAGAGTGTTGGTCCAAGTGGAGGACTTCTGAACAGAGGGAGGAGAGCAGGAAGGCATAAACCTAGTTGATACTCAGACTGAGGAACTATGTACATGCATTTGCTACTTATATAGGCTAAGAGGCAGAATGTGGAATAAGGGTGGCATAAGACATGGAGAAAAGAATAAGGTATGGAGACCATGTGGATGTATTGTCCACAGTAATCTAGGATAGAACAATATAATGTAAACGAGAATAAGACAATGAGATATGACCGATAATAAACGAGTAGGAGTGTGAGGGAAAATAGAACAATAGAGGGTGGCCGAATATAAAACAATAGGGCCGCGACTGAGTGATAAATGAATAGTGAATGTCCTGAGGGTAAACCGGCAAAGGGAAAGATGGGGAATAGAAGAAATAATAAAGAATAGGAGGGTGGGATAGGGAAAGTGAACCAAATAATGAACCAAATGTACTGAGCCGAGACCGTGCACTGGTGAGGGATGATATGGGTAGGGGTTGGTTGGTCGGTATTGCCGTGTGAACCGGAGCACGGTATCGTGGACTTGACAGGTATGCAAATGGGAATCTACTCATGGCTCAGCTTCAAGTACGAAGGTGAGCCGCATCTCCATGCTAAAACCAAACAATAACTGCCGGCTGAGTTTGAACATGATAAGCGCCTAACTTTGCATATACTCGATATTTCAACAGGCATTACTTTACCTGTGTAGTGTTTTTTTTTTTGTTCGCTGTGGTGTATAGTTACTATTATATACATACATAAATAAAGAAGAAGGAAGAAAGGATAGAAAACAACCCAACTTTGAGGAGAGCACTGTACTGTACCGAGAAATATATGATCATCTTATGTAATTGAAACTCCGTTATTTAAAAGATCAGCATGGACAGGCTACCTCAAGAACTGATTGACGCCATTATCGACAACCTCCGTCATGATCACTATTTTCTACGCTGCTGCTCATTGGTCTGCCGTTCATGGGTCCCCGCCAGCCAACGCAACCTCTTTCGCAGGATAAGCATCGACAGTGAATTCTACCTCCGCGAGAGGCCCAAAGACACACCTCTATTCCACCGCCTATACCAAATTTTACACGACTCTCCCCATCTTTCGGAGTACGTTAAAGTATTGGAGTTGGAGCTGCGCGATCTGGTGTACTACAAGGGCGAGAAGCTCCCATTGGTGCTGCGCCAGCTTTGCGCGGTGGAGGAACTGATGGTCGACCTCAGGCACATGCCCTGGGCAAAATTGACCCAGGACGTCGCGCAGGCTCTGCGTTGGGTGGTCCAACTGCCCTCGTTACGATTTTTGGGGATCTCACACGCTCTTTTCGACCACATGGACGATCTTGCGCGCTTTCTGTACTACGCTCGGGGCGTTACATGCCTCACCTTCTATTATGTTGATTTCAAATGGATACAGAAGCCCCTGGCGCTGGAAGATGAACGGGAACGGGAACGGGAACTGGAACAGGGAGTGGAGGATGAAACGAGTCAAGAGCGCGACCTGCGGAACGAGAGACACCTTTCCGACCTGCGGTTGGCCTGTATTGTTCACGGCGATTGTATACTTGAATGGTTGCTTGAACCTCGATCTCCATTCAAGGTATCGCACATCCACACTTTGTGTCTACATCCCCTATACCAAAACAGCAGAAATGCTGTCAACCGGCTCCTCCATGCCATCGGCAGCTCACTTAAGACACTCCAACTTCGCCTACCAAACAGTGAGCAATTGGCCATTCATTTTATTTTATTCTAGTTTTTCAAAAAGTTTTGATTTCATTTTCCTGACTTGAAAACAAACATGTTTCAGACAGATGGTTTATTATTACCGACATTGATCTGAATTTCAATCCGGAAATCACACTCCTGCATGTGGGCACCGTTTCTCAGCGCCAGGTCGTAGATATAATGCCTTGGTTTCAGCGGTTGCTTTCTCCGATCAATACTTCCAACCGGTTAGAAGAGATCCAAGTCGGGGTGGATCTTGACTACGAATGTGTGGAGTCGGGGGACTGGTCTTCATGGAAACATGTTGACCGGATCCTCGCAAGAACCCATTTCAAGTTTCTGCGGAAGCTGGACTTTACACTTTCAAAAGGAAACCTACCAAACCTACCTTTGATATGTGACAAGCTAGTGGATGTGTTTTCCTTAACAAGAGAACGGGGCATTTTGGTGTGTGCACAATGATCAACGCTGATCTTGATTTGATACCTGAGGAGAATGACTGGTGATTATCATGTTATTAGCCCAAGTTAAATCCTGAATACTATATAAAATTACCTGATGAAGAAATGGTAAATGCAGGTCATCTAGAACACCCTGTCTCATTTCAGGAATATCAGTCAAGCTAAAGTATAAAAAAAGATCACATATCTATCAATTATTGTTTGATCAAATTATTCACTATCTAATTTAAAATCCTTGAATCTGGGAATTTACTCATTGCACAAACAGTTGATACAAATTATCTAATCAGTCTGTATGATTTCAGGAACATCAGTCAAGCTGAAATAAAAATTTGGCTTGGTCGAATGAGCCAAGCAGATGTGGTGGCTTGGTGTCAAGCACCGAGAATACCAACAATGCATGGGCCGAGTATTATTGCATTAGTACCGACTTCATGATGCTGGCAGGAATCGGCCAAGTCCTGTAGACCGATTAGGGTGGCTTGGCTTCAACATACTCGTGCATTATGTCCTACTTTCCATGCATGCCACTGATTTCAGACAGAAGAGATACCCAGGAGAGTGCTGAGAGTATTGGCCCAAGTAGAGGACTTCAGACAATAAGGAAAATATCTACATCTATGTGCTACTTATATAGGTTAAGAAGTAAGATGTGGAATCAGGATGGCATAAGACATAGAGAAAACAATAAGGTATGAAGAGCATGTGGAGGTATTGTGTTAAATCCACCTGTCAGATGCTTAAAAAGATACTTCTAGAAGGATTCCATAGGTTCTGAAAGGTCCCATAGAGGGGCTCAAGATCCCAGAGTCATAGAGGGTTGAGGTTGGATTCACAGACAGGGATGGAAGGGCAGAAGTGGATGGGAAGCACTGGGGACTTAGGGTGAGGGTTAATCGCGGTATTCAAAGTCAGAGGGACTTGGCTTCAACTTATGTGTTGTGCCCTCCTCGATCATCTGTCCCTAATTTCAGAAAGTTGGAAAAGCGAAAAGACTAAGTCAGAAAAGTGCTGAAACTGAATTGGAACTTAGGATGCAAATTAAGTCGATATTTGTACTGGCAAATAGTCCAGTCAACTGGGGGGTTATATATATATAGCTACTCCTTGTATTATCTACTTGCCGATTAAAAGACAAGGGGGAGAAGGGAATACAAGGGGCCAATAGAAAGGTAAGAACAAGGGAGTGAGGTATATGGTGATCTTTGCAAGTCACCTATCTGGAGAGCAGAACCTTGGCCATGGAATCATGGAGGGTCAGGATTACAGAACTTTGGAAGTGTGATGGAATCACGGGAAGGTGTTTGTTCTAGGTTTTACAGTCAGAAAAGTCCCAGAAAGGGTGCGGATAGTTGGCAGGATTTAAAATGGTTTTACTGGAGGTACAGGCCATAACAGTATCCCCCCACTAGGACCAAGCCCTCGAGGTCCTACACCTATTCATGCATCTTGAATTGAGCAGAGAAGGACATGGGAATTTTCTTAGGCATTTTGGAATGTAATGGATGTTTTACGAGAGCCCATATCTGCTGTCTTATAAACAGGGGGTCTACTCCTCTATGGGGCTCTTCCTGCTTCCACCCATGTCAGACCTTTAGCAGGAAGTCAAGTTGGAAATTTCAGAGCAGGTTTGGGCCATCGAAGCTGAATACATGGAGAGGTTGCATCTGGTGAAGGAAGATAGGGCAAAAAAGCGGGAGGTAGTCTGGAAAGCCGAGGAAACTCAGATGGCTGAAGCCCAGAGGGTGGCGGGGATCCAGAACGCTGTGGAGGTTGCCTGCAAGTTTTCAGAGGCTCTGCAGTTACAGGAAGACCAGAAGGCAGAGGAAAAGAGGATCATAGAAGAAAAGAGAATCACAGAGGAAAGGAGGAGGGAGGAGGAGGACCACATGATAGAGTGGGATAGCTGGGAGTTAGAGCGTGTTCTCCTGGATAGTCAGGAGATGGAAACTCAGGGAGAAGGGGGGATGAAATGTCTTGGGAAGGTTTCACTGCTGCATCGAGATCTGGGGACAGAAATGTCTCTCCAAAGACTATCAGCAAGTCTGACAATTCCTCCTTGAATCACAGCACTCTTGCAATTCTGGATTCCATTCCATCGTCAACTGGCAAGGATCTGGAGGGTGGAGAGGATGTCCTTGGGTCGCCTGTGGATGGACCTAGTACTTCTGCATGGGACATGGAGAAGGAATATCGAACTTATGTGGTGGAGTGGGGGCGACTTGCTAAAGCCCAAAAATCCTTCAAGGACCGGATGGTTTGTGATACGCAGGCAACCAGGAAGGAGGTAGGTCTTGGACCCTTTGAATCATCGGGTGCTGACCCAACTTTGCCCTGATTACTATCATCAGGCTACCGTCCCAGGGGTTCCTTCATTCCTGAGGATGGAATCCTGCGATCATTGCCGCAGGCAGGGGAGGAACTGCAAGTGGTCCTCAAAAGTCAAGACTTGTATTCCTTGTCAAACCAGCAGGATAAGGTGCAAGGTTGATGGGGTGCCAGTCGTCAAGGGAACATCCCAGAGGAAACAGCCATGGGAGGAGACAGAGGCTCCTGAAGTGTCCTCTTTGATGAAGAAGAAGGTCGAAGTGGTGATTCCTTCCCTTCTGAAGGTTGGGTGTACAGAGATTGTGGCCACCTTGGGGCAGATTGTGGACTGTTTGTCCTGAATAGACATTTGGGTTAACAAGCACCTCAACAATCTTGGAGATGAGTTGAAGCAGGTGGCAGATGCTTCCAAGATGTAGAATGCTATTCAGTTTGACAATTGGAGGTATACAGAGTGGAGGCCTTGGGGTCATGGGGCTTTCTGGAGTCCTCGGGAGGTAAGGGGTTGGGTGGATCCAATACGTGACTCGGATGTGGAGGATTGGATGCCAAAGGCAGGGCAGTCTACTGGTGTAGGTGGTCTGGTACCCAGGTCGAGTGGGGAAGGGAGAGGAAAAGGGGTGGAAGGGCCTAAGGGGCCAAAAAGGAATGCAAATATGTTTAATCAGCCCAATCCTGCTGAGCCTGATTTGGATTTTGAGCATCCCATGTTGTTTGATAATGAATGAAATTGTTCATTGTTTGTATAGTCTTGTTTTGGGGTCATGAGTGTCATATAAGGTCCTAGGTGGTGGGTTTTTTCCAAGGGTGAGTCAGGCATGTCTGAGGCCAGTTTGGGTACCCTTGGCTGTTTCTAGGTTGATGCGAGTGTTGTCGGTTGCTTTCCCCCTCTTTAGGGTAGACATCCCATCATCTAGCTAGGTTGTGTTTGTGGCTAGAGTCGTGGTGGTTGTGATGGTGGTTGTGGTGGTTGTAGTGGTGGTTGTGGTGGTTGTAGTGGTGGTTGTGGTGGTTGTAGTGGTCAAGAATTCATTGCCCAGACAGTGGTGAAGGTTATGGGTTATAGAGATTCAGAAGATGTCCTACAATTCTCAAGGGGTTCATGGTTTAACCTGTGTCAATGGTTTAGTAATGGGTATTAAATCATGTATCAACAGGTTCTAGAAGGGATCTACAGGTTGTACCATTTGTCTAAGCAACGGTAGGGGTCTGCGTTGGTCAGGGTTTCTGAGCAGAGTTTTCAGAGGGTCGGATTAAGTGCTGAGTAAGAACTGTGGGCTTGGTGGTACTAAGAATCAGTTAGGATGGGAAATCTGAATGAAGTATTTACTCAAAGCCCTGTCGATCAATGGATTGTAGCAGGTGAGTGTGGTGTCCAAGGATAGCTGAGCAACTAGAATCTGATAGATTACAGAGGGTCTGAGGTTGTTTCCAAGAAACAGGTCGAAGGTTTTGATGATTAAATGGAGTCATGGGTTGGTTGGAGTATGGAAGAGTTCAGGGTACTTGAGGGAGTGGATGCATTGTTTGATTTTACTCTATTAGTGCCATTGGTGTTCAATGCAAACAACTGGCTTTGGAGTCGGGTGCTTCTATTCTTTAGATTCTGAAGTGTCCATTGCTTCAGATTCCTCCTCAACTTCCTCTATTATGGAGGCTGCATGTCCCTTGGTTACTGTAGTGGTGGATCTTGGGCATTCTTTGGCTGTATGGCCTGACCTGCCACAAAAGAGGCAGAGGTCCTGCTCAAAGTGGTGCTGTCATTCCTGTGGTGTAGGTTTTCCGTCCTTACTGAGTTTTGACAATAGGTCTGTGGTAGTCTTGCTACCACCGGATGGGGTCACAGATTGGCTAGAGTTGGCCGTCTTATTGCCTGAGTTAGGGGCCGGGTGTCAAGCGTCGGATACTGATGGACTTCGGTACTGCCGAGGGGTGTTGGCGAAAGGGTCGGGCGGACTATGGCCAAGTCCTGCAGGCCAAGAGTAGTGGCGTTGGCTTCAACGTGCTCGTGCATTGCGCCCTACTTGCCGTGCGTGCCACTGTATTTGCCACAGAGGTACTCGAGGGGATGCTGATGATGCCGGCTCGAGTCGAGGACTTAACAGAAGAGAAGAAGGTAGAAGGGCCTAAGCCTAGTCGATACCCAGAATGAGGAAGTATGTACATCCATGTCCTACTTATATAGGTTAAGAAGCGACATGTGGAATAAGGAATGTGGGACAATAAGGTATGCAGAGCATGTGGTCATTGTCCACAATGAACAAAATTAGAATAAGGGATGCAGGACGGGATAAAACAATAAACGATAGAATAATAGTGGTGTGGCTGAGGATGGGACAATAGGGAGTGGCCGAGTATAAAACAATGGGGTCTCGTCCGAGGATAATACAAGGACAGGAGTCCCGAGGTGAAACGAACCGAGGAGTGCAGATGGCGGATGTGCCGAGCCGGGACCGGCGCACCAAGTGTCATGCAAGCAACGCGGGCACTTGGTCGTGGGTATAGGATGATTGCTCGGTCGGCACTGCCGGTGGATGGGTCTCGGTACGTGGACTTGACACCGGGTACAGATTGGCAGGGGCTTTTCCCCTGTTATAAAGGCGATCAGAGTTTCAGGTTGAGGTGGATCCCCTAGCAACTTCTGATCGATGTTCCCAATAATGGGCATCAATAGACTGGGACAGGATGTTACGTCCCATGCCCCCAACAAACCCATACCAACCCCCACAACCACCCCCATTTCCGAAACCTCCCCAACCACCGAAGGACAGACGATCACCCTCCGTGGTTCCCATTCCCGTGACGTCCGTCCGAGCCCCCGCTAGTCCGACCCCGATTCCCGTGACCAAGGTTCCGCATCTTGATAACCGACGCGCCAGTTTATCGCGTACCTTACTCCCTTGTTCTTCTTTACTATTGACCCCTTGTACTCCCTTTCTTCTTGTTTTATGACCGGCAAAGATAGTACAAGGATAGTCGCATGTATATAGTCTCCCAGTCGACTGGACTGTTCGCTAGTACGAATATCGACTTAGTCTACCACCTAGTTTCCGATTCATTTCCGGTAAACTCCCGTCTCCTTTCCGAAATTAGGGACAGACGATCGAGGAGGGCGCAACACATAAGTTGAAGCCAAGTCCCTTCGACCTCGAACACTACAGTGACCGGATTGAACCAATCCGCGACCGACCCTAAGTTCCCGGTGCTCCCGTCTCCGTCTGTAGTCCGTCCGACTTCCGACTTCGGCCCCGTTACGGACCTCCACGCTAACCTGGATAGCCCTTTCGGAAGTACTAGCTAAGCGCCTGACACGCGGACTTAACACAGGAGATGGAGTTGGAGCAGGGAGTGGGGTTTTCCTACTCTGGAGATCTCATCCTTGATCCTGCTAGGGAGCCTGTTGTAAAACTGGTGATGGAGTGTGGCATCTCCCCAATAGATACAGGTGGCAAGTCGGTTGAACTTGACCACATATTTTGTGATGCGCTGGTTGTCATACATGCAGAGGTTCTTAAGGTCAGCTTTGGCCTCTCCTTCAGGGTCATGGGGGCCAAAGTTGGTTTTGAGTTTGGAAATGAACTTGTCATAATCCTCGAGCCAGTCTGGCTTGTCGTAGGAAGTGAAGGCTGGTTTGAACCAGTCCAGGGCAGTTCTGGTCAGGTACGACAATGTGTATGTTACCTTGGTGCAGTTGGAGTCAAAAGTGTCAGGGAGATCATGGAAATTCAGGCTGCACTGTATAAGAAATGCTTGTAATTTTCATGAATCAGATCCGTCGAAGGTGTCCAGGTCCCAGACCTTGGTGCAGGAGCTGAATTCTTGGGGCTGGCCAGGTTGCTAGCCAGCATGGCAATGGCCTCTGCAAGGTTTGTCACATCGTTTGTGTATATGGCAGGGGCCCCTCCTAGTTGTGCAGGAGGTATGGCACCACAGCAGGTGGTTCAACAGGGAGTGGTACAATGGGGGGGGGTGCAATGGAGGGTGGTGCAATGGAGGGTGGTGCCACAGATGGTGGTCCCAAAGATGGTGGTCCCAAAGTTGGCAGCACTACTAAGGATGGTGCTGAGGTAGGCAACATTGCAGAGGGTGACAATTGGTGAGTCGCTGTAGGGTTGTTCTGAGGAACAAGGAATGGGTTGGGTGCATTTGAGCATGGGCATAGGTCCATGCTCGATACTCTGGAATCGGAAGATAGTTCCAGAGGGGGTGCAGGGGTCTGAGGCATCTGGAAGCTGGGTCCAGCAATGGGTGGATCCCAGGGAATAGATGCACAATGGAGGGAGGCCTGGGCAATTATTTGTAAGACTTGTGCACATGTGGTGCATCTCATGACGATCAGGAGTGTGAGTGTGAATATACTGTTAAATTCATGTGTCAGGCGCTTAAATAACAATACCAGAAAGATTCCATAGATTCCAAAGGGTTCTGTAGGGGGGATGAGGTTCCAAAGGTATAGGGACTTGAGGGTCATAAGGTCGAGGATGAGAGAACCATAAGGGACAGAGAGAAAAAATGAAGCACTGGAGACTTAGGTTGGTGGTCAGTCATGGTGTTGAACTTGTACGACTAGTCATTCAGATGTTCAAAGTCAGAGGGACTTGGCTTCAACTTATGTGTTGTGCCCTCCTCAATTGTCTGTCCCTAATTTCAGAAAGTCAGAAATGCATGAGGGACTAAGTTGGAAGTAAGCCAGATGCTAGATTGGAAACTAGGATGCAAATTAAGTTAATATTCATACTGGCAAAAAGTCCAGTCAACTGGGGGTTATTTACATGTAGCTACTCCTTGTATTATCTACTGTCCAGTCTAAAGACAAGGGGAGGGAGGAAATACAAGGGGTTAATTGAAAATGAAGAACAATGGAGTTAGGTATGTGGTGATCCCTTGAGATGCCTACCACAAGGGTGGAACCATGGTTAAAGAATCACGGGAATTTGGGATTGCAGAACTTTGGGTTGTCAAGAAGGAATTACAGAAAGAGTGGTTAGGGGATCATTTGTGAAAATTACGGCCAGAAAATCCCTGGAAAGGTGCGGGTGGTTGCAGGAACTATGATAGTATTAGAAACCGTTGCGCTGGCATGCCTGACTATTCAATTCAGCCCATTCTTCCTAACTCCACCCTCACTTGCCTATTCAACCACATGCTCTCAGCCCTCGAATTCTATGCACCTTGTGTATCTGTCTTGACATCACATGCAACTGTCAATATGCTCCACTCATTTATGTCAATCCCATACGCTCGCAAATCCATTTTCACTTCATTTACATTTAATACTTTCTTCATTACATTCTGCTCCACTTTCCTTATTTGCAATTCTGTTCTATCTCTGATATCTGATCGGCTACTACATTCCTTATAGGGTAACTCCATTGGAAATTGGGGTGACACGTCACCCCTTAATGTCATGGAGGAGATCAAGATTGGGACATAGTATTTCTGTTCTCACTTTTCACAATCCTTGGACTTTCTTATCTATTATAGGAATCTAGGGTTCATTTTTACCCATTCCACATATCCTCATTGATTAACCGTTCCTTTGCCAATGCTCCCTTTCTCTCTGAGCCTGGATGGCTCCCATGGTCCAACCACCACTGCTGCTGCCCATTGAACTCCCAGGACAGCCTACTGCATCATCATTAGCTACCATACTCAAACAACTTAGTATTCTGATATATGGAATTGCTCTCTCTAAGACCAAGACTGCTAAAACAGTGACAATCTCTCTTGATGCCCTGCACCAAAGCCATGACCTCATTTCTACAGCCTGATTGAGGCTCATAGATTCACATGACCTACCATTAACCAAAAGTATATAAGCATCTGGATGCTATCTCCACCCACTTAGGCCTTCCAAACACTATGCAACCTACTGGGAAATGCACCTATGCAGCTGTCCTTACCTTACCCACTCTGCCAGCCCCACAGTCAACTCCTGACCCTAAAACACCATTCTGCAATATGCAATTTGACCTCACACTTGTGCAATCTGATCACAACCATCCAGTACTCTCAGGCCTGTCTGATGAGGAGCTAGGAAAGGAAATTGCCAGAGCCATTGAAGATGCCAATTGCTGGTTTGAAACAAGATCATACACACCAGATGCAGATGGGAATGAGGACATAGAGAACATCCCACCATGAATCCATGCTGCAGGTTGACACCAGAGTGGGGATATTTGGCTCACTACTTGCAGTAAAGCTGAACAAATATATCTTGCCTCCACAGCGCACCGCTGGCTCCCTAAACTCTCTCATCAGCTCTCTGTTGCCCAAAAGACTTTCCCAGTTATTGTTCATGGTATTCCCACTACATTTGACACCTCATGAGACAGCTGTGATGTTATCTCTCTCATTAACCAG
Source organism: Chroogomphus rutilus (assembly GCA_003314275.1). Taxonomy (NCBI): domain Eukaryota; kingdom Fungi; phylum Basidiomycota; class Agaricomycetes; order Boletales; family Gomphidiaceae; genus Chroogomphus; species Chroogomphus rutilus. Next base: position 2,062 of record QLPI01004385.1, on the reverse strand, counting down.
AACAACCACATCATCACTCACCCTTCGACACTCCAACAGATTGAACTCCTCTCCCACCCACGGAAAAATCAGCAAACCAAAAGACACATGTCTATAGTTCTCTTCTTTATGGATGCTCAAGTTGTCAATAGCTGTATCAGCCACCACATTGCATTCCGGGGTCACCTCCCCAACAACCAAATTCCTATGTTGCCCACCGCAATGCTATAATTGTCATCGATTTGGTCACTTTGCACGGTTCTGCAAGAGGACAACATCTTGTGGACAATGCTCAGGCAAACATATAACATGAGATTGCCTTTGCCCCAATGAAGAAAAATGCAACAAACCCATACTGTGTCAACACATCACACTGAGATGTGCTGTCTGCACAGGAGCTCATGCAGCAACAAGCCAGGAATGTCCAATGCGCAAAGCAGGCCTGGACCACCATGCATGCAAACTTGCTGAGGAAGGTCCCCTTTTTGAGGCCACATTGAAAAAAATACCCTTTGCACTGCCAATCCTAGCCCACCCATTTTGGACAGGACATGAGCCATCTGTGATGTTCTGGCAACTTGCTGGCACACCACAGAAATAAATGAAGTCTTGTTTTCCCCTACACTCACAAAACCCAGTTGTCATATCTCCTCATATCACGTATTCTATCTGCCACAGTTCCTAGTAGATAACTATCTCTCATGCAGTACTATTTTTTTTGTAGTTAGAGTGCACCATAAGCACTTGCACTTCGAGCACTATAATTGAATCTCTCTCTCTCTCTCTCTCTCTCTCTATAGGAATCTAGTCGACTCCTCGTAGATTCAAAAGTAGTATAAAGATCTTGTACATTCAGTAGTTCAGTCTTCAGTCAGATAATCGACTAAGATTTCGACTAAGCTTCCTTCTGTTCATCTTAGACTTCATTTCCGCTCTCGCTTTTATGAAATTAGGGTCCAGTGTAATCTGGTGGGTGCAACACACAAGTTGAAGCCTAGCCCTACTCAGAACCTCATCATTGCTTTGACCTTGGGAGATATTACATTTATTATGACTATGTCATTCCTTTATATCGTAACAGTATTATCTGACTTCTACACCTGATTATACCTCACATATCGTCTTTGCATATCACGACCATCATGAATACTTGATCAACCATCCATAATCTACCCTTCATCATAGAAGTCCTGAATCAGTTGCAGGAGATTTCCAAGCTTTGACAACTGTCAGAACAACCTTCGATTTACAAAACTGGCCCATCAGGCAGAAATGCTCCTCCTGGACCTCCTGGACCTCCAGATGATGATGATGATGAACCAATTGATGATAACAACATTGATAAAGCAAACCCCACTCTTAATTTGAATGCTAATGCCGACAAGATTGTCAAAGCACTTGTTGAGTGATTAGCCCAACCACTTCCTAGACAAAACCCCAATCCTGGTCATCATGCCAAGATTCGCAAGCCTGAGGTTTACGATGGCACCAACCAAGCTAAGCTTCGTACATTCTTCTTGCAGTGCATGCTAAACTTTCGAGACCATCCATCTGCCTTCCTGACGGATGTGTCGAGAGTCCAGTATGCCATTTCATACCTTATAGGCCCTACACTTTAGTACTTCAAACCTGCCATCCTAGGTGAAATCCAGCCTGAGCCTAGTTGGCTTAGGGTCTTGAGAGACTTTCGATCTGAACTCAAGACAAACTTAGAAATCAAACCCAGCAAGATAGTCATGAAAGATCATCATTGAGCATCATGCTACTTCATTGACTTCACCTGAGCATCCACTTGTACTCAGTGGAATGACACCGCCCTTGCACATGCAGCATACAAAGGGTTGGCCAAGTGCATTAAGGACAGCCTCCTTCACTTCCCTCGATTCAAATCCCTCGCCGAGCTCAGGCAGTTTTCACTCGAGATCAACAGCAGGTACTGGGAATGCAAGGAGTATGACAACTTTGGAAATCCTTCGAAAATGAACACATCCACTTCCAATCACTCCAACTCTAACAACAACTGTTGGGTGCAAACTTGCATCTCACCCCTGAGAGAGCAATCTCAATATATTGTAATATCATA
>QLPI01004384.1:0-20199 GCA_003314275.1 Chroogomphus rutilus | reverse complement strand
GCGGTGGTGGTGGATGCGGCGAGTCAACGCAACACAACGAATGCGCGGCGGCGAATCAGTGCTACAGGTGCGCGACAGCGAGTGCGACACCTGCGTGACACGCTCGGCGGTGGTGATTCGACGCTACGAGGGCACGACGGCGGCAGGCGCGAACGCAGGCGGGTGCAACCGGTGCGATGGTGCGAGGGCGGCGGATGTAAGGATGGTGCGAAGGCGGCGGACGTGAGGCATGGCAGCGGGTGCGCGTGAGGATGGTGCGAAGGCGGCGGGTGTACGCGTGAGGATGGTGCGATGGCGGCGCGCGTGAGGATGGTGCAAAGGCGGCACGCGTGACGATAGTGCGAGGGCGGTGGGTGCAAGTGCGGGTGCAGGTGTGAGGGCGGTGCACCGATGCGCAACGACGACTACGGCACGTGCGCGAAGGGGTGCAGGGGCAGGTGCGGTAATGGACGTGGCGAGCGTGGACGGTACGACTCGACGCAGCAGTGAAGGACGCGGCCAGTCTGGGCGCAGCGAGTGCGCAACAGCGAGCGCGGCACGTGCGCAACAACGAGTGCGACACGTGTGCAACACGCGCAGTGGTGGTGGGCGCGGCGACTCGACGCAACGAGTGCGCGACGATGAAGGGAGCGAATGCACGCAGGCGCAACGCACGCCGGCGCGACGAAGAAGCAATCTGTAAAAGAAAACCGAGTTGCCGCACACGCCGGCGCGACGAGGAAACGACCCATAAACGTTGTGCATGCTGGCGCAACGAAAGGATGATCCATTGGCTAGCAGAGAGCTCCAGAGGGGTCCGGGTCCAGAGAGGTTGACACGCACGCGGGCGCAACAAGAAAACTAACTAATCCATTTGGCGACCCCTGCCTTACCTTCTTCTCGCAAAAAGGATGCCCCACCAATCGTGCATGCCGGCACGACGGCTAGGATGAGTGCAGGGGTCGTTTACCTTCTTCTCACCACCTCTATCGGACGAGACCGCGGGTGGGAGGGATACAAGTGACACAAGTGCTTATGCCAAACAAGCGCAAGCTCTTCCAACCCGGTACTTTGGATCACCCAGTAGACAGGCAACAGTCAATGCATACATCGTCAATGAGGACATTGACCTTAAAAAGGGGGGTAATGTCATGATTTGTCTACTCCTCTCTCTATTGCTTGTTATTGGACTCCGCTACTCCGCCAGACTATATGTACAGTTCTTAGGTAATTAGTTAAAGCTCAGTCTTGAGCTGGTCAATACACCGACAAGTATCATTGCTCATTCCCTTCTTCTGCTCTCCAGTATTGAAGCTCTTGTTGTTGCTGACACATATGCCAGCATGCCCAACTATTCATTTCAGCCTACTCAGCCCAACTCTGCCTTTGCTCGCCTATCCAACTATACGCCCTCAGCCCACAGACTATATGCACCTCGTGTATCTGTCTTGGCATCACATGCTCCTGTCAATTCATTCATTCCATTTATGTCACACTCCATATGCTCGCTATTCCATTCTGTCTTCATTTACGTCAATATCCTTTCATTTATGTTCTGCTCCACTTTCATTAATTCGCAATTCCGTTCAGTCTCTTATATCCGATTTGCTATTACGTTCCTTAGGGTAACTCCATTGGGAATCAGAGTGACACTTCACTCCCCAATGTCATGGAGGAGATCAATATTTGGGACATAGTATTTCTGTTCTCGCTTTTCACAATCCTCGGCTTTCTTATTCTATTATAGGAATCTAGTTGACTCCTAGTAGATTTGAAAGTAGTATAAAGATCTTGTACTTGAGTAGTTCAGTCCTCAGTCAGATAATCAACCTTGATTTTCTACTAACCTAATTCTCTGTCTCACCTTTCTGAAATTAGGGCCAGTGCGACTGGGTGGGTGCAACACACAAGTTGAAGCCGTACCCTGCCCCAAACCTCGCCATTGATTTATCTTTGGGAGATCTTATGTTAATTACAATTACATCATTCCTTCACATTGTAACAGTATTATCTGTATTATCTGACTTCTACACCTGATTGCACCTCTTTTCGCATATCATCTTTGCATATCACAACCATCATGAATACTTGATCTACTACTCATAATCTACCCTTCATTGTAGAAGTCCATCAGTTGCAGGAGATTTCCTCACTTCGACAGCTGTCAGAACAACCTTTAATTGCAAAGCTGGCCCACAGGTGGAAACACTCCTCCTGAACATGAGGACGATGATGAAGAAGAGCCAATTGATAATAACGACAACAACAAGGCAAATCCAAACCCTGTTCAAGTTTCAAATCTAGACCCCACTCATGTTTCTAATTCAACTCTTAATTCCAATCTGACTCTTAATTCCACTTCTAGTTCAGACAAAAGTGTCAAGGCACTCGTCGATCGATTAGCCCAACCACCCCCTAGATCTAGTCCCAATCCTGGTCATCATGCCAAGGTTCGCGAGCCTGAGGTTTATGATGGCACCGGCCAAGCTAAGCTTCACACATTCTTCTTACAATGTGCGCTGAACTTTTGAGACCATCCATCTGCATTCCTGATGGATGCATCAAGGGTCCAGTATGCCATTTTGTACCTCACAGGCCCCACACTTCAATACTTCAAACCTGCAATTCTAGGCGAAATCCAACCTGAGCCTGGCTGGCTTAAGGTCTGGAGAGACTTTCATCAAGAACTTGAGACCAACTTCGGTCCATTCAACAGTGCTGCACAAGCAGAAATCAAGCTCGGCAAGATAGTCATGAAAGACACCCATCGTGCGGCACAATACTTTATCGACTTTGCCAGAGCCTCCACTCGCACTCAGTGGAATGATGCTGCCCTTGCACATGTGGCATACAAAGGGTTGGCCAGACGTATTAAGGACAGCCTCCTTCATTTCCCTCGATTCAAAACTCTCGCTGAACTCAGACAATATTCACTCGAGATTGACAGCAGATATTGGGAACACAAGGAGTTCAACAACTTTGGAATGCCTGCAAAGCCGAACGGGTCCTCATCCAAATCCAACTCTAACAACAACAACCAGTATTCCCCCAACTCCAATAACTCGAACAACAAGAGGGGTAAGAAGGGGGGGAAGAAGAATGGCAGCAATAAGTCTTCCAACAATAACAACAACGCTAACAACATTTCGTCCAAGCTCAGAAAAGATGGGAAGCTGTTGCCCAAAGAATGTCAAAGGTGAATCGACGTGGGACTCTGTCTCTTGTGTGCTTCAAAAGGTCACATGGTCAAGGACTGCCCCAAATCCAATTCCCAATCCTCATCGACTTCTTCTTCTAACAACAAATCCAACAACTCCAACAACAATAACACGACAAAAGCATGCATGACCAAGGCAAGCACATCTGACACCAATGCCGAGGACATCATGGCGATGGAGTCGAAAAAATGAGCTGCACCCTCAGAAATGCACGAGCTGAGGATTGCATTGGCCTCTCTCATGTGCTATTCTTGAACGCCCTTTCTCCTATTTCTCATGTATCTTCTACTTCTGAAATTTCAAAAACTTCGCTAAATCTGTCTTGTTCTCTTATTTCCAAGTTTCCTCTTGTTATGCTCTTAGATTGTGGTTCTTCAGACTGCTTTATTGAATCACAAGTTGTGCAAAAATATTCTTTGCCTACTAATTCAGTTCCTGCTATTCCATTGAAATTATTTGACGGTTCTACTAGTTCTGTCATTACTCAGACCACTACAATTCCTATCCGATTTCCAACCGGCGAACTTCAGAATATTACTTTCTATGTAACATTATTGGATGGCAGTTGCTCTGCAGTACTTGGCTTCAACTGGCTCATCCACTACAATCCATTGATTGACTGGGTATTGGGCAGTATAACTTTCAAGACTACAGAACCGACTGCTGCTCTGACACCTCAGGCCTCAACCACTGCTTCACAGTCCAGCACCTCACTTCCAAGCAATCTGTCGCCATCTCTGAAGTTGGAGGCGCTGCGGATAGCTCTAGTTAATGCAGAAGTGTTTGTTCACACCTGCAAACTAGAAGGTTCGCAAGCCTTTCAACTCGACCTTGCAGATCTCGACAAATACACTCAAGGTTCCACTATGGTCAATTCCTCTGACAACCTGGATAGCATTAAACAGCATGTTCCAGAATTCTATCATGACTTTGCTGATGTCTTTAGTAAACACTGTGGTAATACACTAGCACCTCATAGACCTTACGACCTCAAGATCAACCTCGAGGATGGCACTTCGCCCCCTCTTGGTCCCATTTATTCCCTCTCAGTATTTAAACTCCAATCACTATGAGATTTCATCAACGAACACCTCAATATAGGCTTCATTTGACCCTCACATTTGTCACATGGCGCCCCAGTACTATTCGTACACAAGAAGGATGGCTTCCTATAACCCTGCATAGACTTTCATGGTCTAAACAGAATTACAAAGAAGGACCATTATCCACTTCCCCTTATTTCCGACCTCTTAGATGCCCCTAAGAAAGCTCGTATATATACTAAAATTGACCTCAGACATGCCTATCATCTCGTTCAAATTGCTGAAGGGGACGAATGGAAGACAGCCTTTAGGACACATTATGGATCCTTTGAGTGGCTTATCATGCCTTTTGGACTTTCTAATGCCCCTGCTGCATTTCAGTGCTTCATGAATGACATTTTTGGCAATCTATTAGACAATTGCACTATTGTCTATTTGGATGACATCCTCATCTATTCCAATGATGAATCCTTGCATATTGAACATGTTTGTGAAGTTCTTCGACGATTACACAAACACAACCTTTACACTTGAGAAGACAAATGCTCCTTCCACCAAACATCCATCAAATACCTTGGATATATACTATCACCTGAGGGTCTTACGATCGCAGAAGACAAGGTCAAATGCATCACTCAATGGCCCAAGCTGTAAAAAGTCAAAGAGATCCAATCATTCCTCAGATTTGTGAACTTCTATCGAAGATTCATTTTCAACTATTCCTCCATTACGACTCCTCTTACTCGACTCACTCGCAAAGGTCTGGCTTGGAACTGGAGTGAGGAGTGTAGAGATGCATTTAATAAGCTGAAACTGGCATTCACGTCTGCCCCTATCTTAACTCATTGGACTCCTGATTTTCCCTTGATTGTGGAGACAGATGCGTCAGATTATGCTTTAGCAGCTATACTCTCTCAACACTCTCCAGATGGCAAGCTTCATCCTGTTACTTTTCATTCCCAAACTTTCACCTCTCCCGAACTCAATTATGACGTTCATGATAAAGAGCTGCTCACAATTTTCTAAGCTTTTCAAATGTGGTGTTACTACTTAGAAGGTTCTGGCGACCCTGTCAATGTCATCACCGATCATAAGAACTTGGAGTACTTTTGTACAACCAAGTTGTTGACTAGACGTCAAGCTAGGTGGTTGGAATACCTTTCTCAGTTTAATCTCGTCATTCCTTTTAGACCAGGTTGTTTGGGCACTAAGCCTGATTCGCTCACTAGACAATGAGACGTCTACCTTAAGGAGGGGATGAGTGACTATGCCACCATTAATCCCCAAAACCTTCAACCCATCTTCTCTCAACATCAGTTGACAACGTCCCTTTGAGCCATGAGCCTTGTTAAACCCGTACTGAGGGCCTCGACTCTTATGGACACCGAGCGTATCCTGAATGACATTAAACATCATCTTCCCTCTGACCCCTTAGCCCAGAAACACCTCGCAAATAATGACAATGCAAAGTGGCAGACTAATTCTAACGGTCTGTTACTATTCAACGATTGCATCTACATTCCTGGGGCCCAAGACTTACGCTTATGTGTATTACAACATAAGCATGATCACATTCTTTCTGGACACTTCAGAATTAACAAAACCATAGACCTCATTAGACGTGACTACAATTGGCCTGGCATGAGGTCATTCATCAAAGACTACTGAAAATCCTGTACAACATGTATGTAGAATAAATCACAATGTCATAAGCCCTATGGATTGCTCAAACAGCTTCCAATGCCAGAAAAACCCTGGAACTTGATATCCATGGACTTCATCGAACAGCTCCCCACATCCTCGGGATTCACGGCCATCCTAGTCATAGTTGACCGCTTCTCCAAACAGTCTATCTTCATTCCCACTTCCGTTACCATCACTTCCGCTCAGCTCACAGAACTCTTTGTACTTCACATATTCTCCAAACACAGCATTCCTTCTCACGTCACTTCAGATAGAGGCTTGGAATTCATGTCCCACTCCTGGCCTTCTCTCAGGAAAGCCCTCAATATGAGGTTGCATTTCACCTCAAGCTATCATCCAGAAGGTGATGTCCAGACCAAGCATACTAATCAGACATTAGAACAGTACCTTCATGTCTATTGCAACTATCAACAAGACAACTTGCAGAGTTCGCCTATAATAACGCTCCCAGTGCCACCACTGGAGTCTCGCCTTTCTTTGCCAACAAAGGCTATCACCCCAATTTCACCATTCATCCCAAATGTGACCTTGCTTCATCATGAGCACAAGACTTTGTAGTCGACCTGGATGAGTTGCACCAGCAACTTCAAACCAATATCCTCAATGCTCAACAAATGTACCAGACCTGAGCTGACGTTAAACGACTTCCATCTCCAGACTTTCCTATTGGCAGTCTTGCGTTTATCACAGCCAAATTCCTCAGGACTACCTGTCCTGCAAAAAAGCTAGCTGAGAAGTTTTTGGGTCCATTTGAAATCATTGCATGTCCCAGTACTCACTCAGTTACTCTGAAACTCCCAGGTTACATGAACGCAGTACATCCTGTATTCCATATTTCAATGCTTGAGCCAGCCTCTCCTAATCCCATTCCAAATCACATTCAACCACCTCCGCCTCCAGTCATAATCGATGGCAAAACTGAATTCGAGATATCCAAGATCCTTGACTTGAATATCGATAATTGACATATGGCATGCAAGTTGTTGTACTTAGTGCGGTGGGCAGGATATGAAGGCACAGACGAAGAAACTTCATGGCTCCTTGTAACAGAACTCAACCACGCTTCAGAACTCGTTCAAGACTTTCACAAGTCGTATCCATCCAAACCTGGACCATTACCCATTCCATAAGCACTTCACAATTTCTCTTCCATTCACTCTCGCTCATTCCATTCATTATCACTCTCGCATTTCAGTTCCATTCATTCTGTCTTCAAGTTCAAAAAAAAAAAAACCTCAACTCCAATTCACTCATTCCAACTCACAATTCAGCTTCTTCTTCTGTTTTCAAGTTCAAACTCTCAGTTTCCATTCCATCATTTCTTATTCCAATTCAACTCTTAATTCTGAACCATTCAATTCATGTTCAAGTCCCATCCAAAAGAAAATACAATTCAAGAAAAAACTCCACACTATTCTACAATCCTATGTCTACTTCCCCATCATCCTCCCAATATCGAAGGTACTCTTTGACTGACCAGCCCCCATCATCCAATTCTCCCAAGTCCCACGTACCCTTGGCAGCTCTGGTTCCCACTCCCTACTCTCTGACCTCTGATATTGCAACTGCACCCGCAAATCCCTTATTTCCCTTCACAATTCTTCGTTCGTCATTCAACTCTCCGACAATTGGAACTTGTGTTCCACAACCTCCTTGCAAAGTTCATCAACTGACCGTTGCAAGGCGTGAAGGGTGGAGGTCAATGCAATAACCGGTGAGGGCACAGGAGGTGCAGGAGGCATGACTCTGGGAGGAGGCATGACCACAGGAGGCAGTGGGGGAGGAGGTGGAGGGGATGGCATGGGCAGTGGAGGAGGCGGTGGAGGGGTTGGCATAGGAGGTGGTGGAGGAGGAGGTGGCATAGGAGAGACTGGGGATGGTAATGAGACCATTATCTGTGGTGTCTGTAATGAGATTATGAGCAAATGTACAGTAGGATTGAGAATTTCTTTGGCAGTCTAAATATTTTATCTCCTCAGTGTAGTCAACCACTATTGTATATTCGGAAAATATACCTAAATATTTTATCTTACAATGAAAATAAAGAAAATTAGTCGGGAGCCTCTGTATATTATACTATACAACTCACCTCCTCAGTGTAGTCAACCACTGAGGAGGGAGGCATACGCGAGTGATGTCTCACTCGCATATATCCTACAACCAGCTCTTGACCCTATTGAAGGTTTGAGCCAGGCTGCCGGTCCCTATCCAGGGAGCTGGCCATGCGTGTTGTGCAGTGCGTGTGTAAGCGCGCATGAATACATAGAAAATAAAGAATAACTCCCTCAATATTGAGGGTAAAAATACAAAATAATAATCGAAATTTTCAGAATGGAAAAGCGCACAAGATGGCACTGAAATCGATATATAAATACAATATATTGAGATTGGTCTCTCAGGGGTGAGATGCAAGTTTGCACCCTACAGTCTGTGCCACAGTAGGCGGAGGGGATGACTCTTGAGGAGGGATGGGCAGTGGAGGAGGCAGCAGAGAGTATGGATCAGGGAGAAACAAGGGGGTACGTACTCTGGGCTCCAACCTCGGCCTTTTTGAGGGGCCCACCTCATCATTTTCTTCAATTGGTGTACCTTCCCTTGACTGTTTCTTCAACCTCAGATTTCCCTCATCCTCGGAATCCACTCCCTAACCTTTCCCTTACCCTTCCTCTTACTTGTACTGCGACCTCTCTCATTGATGCTGCACCCCACTCCTCTCTCACCATACCATATGCATGTACCCAAGTCCAAGTCCCTGTCCCACTTCCTTAGGCATGTGTTGCCTCGCTTTTTGCAGTGCCTGCATGGCTTCTTGATGACAAATCCATGAGACCAAGGTGTACGATCGTCTTCTTCACCCAACCTCACTTTTCAATAGTATATACCATTGAGATCACACTCGTCATTCCTCATTTGAAGACAAGTGTACTGCAAACAAGCAATCAGTAAAACAACTCAAGTTCAAGGCAATACTTTACTCACCTTTGCACTTTTCAAGTTGGCCCCTTCAATCTAGGGCACTTGCACATCGATGTGGTCCTGTTCAAGCAGTGCTTTGCTATGCTCAATGGTCGACGACGAAGGGGACGGAGCAGTGGCAGGTTGGTCTGGTTCACCTCTGAGATAGCTGTTATATCTGTGATATAACTCCAACATCTCGGACATCCGACATAGGGCGCTATGAAGAATCCTACTCTAAACCAAGTCCGAACCAACCCTGTTACCTCCAAGTCTGACCAGCAGCAATTGCCTCGGACATCGGACATCTTTCCTTTTTCGTCGAACAATAGTCCTCTTGTAACACCAGATGTATATTTCTCTTGTAACCCATTTTCGTTCATCTTATTGTTCTCTTGACCATTCCTAATTAGTTACAATAAGCACTGTATGTATAAATACCTCCAGACTTCTGTACTATACCTTAGTTCAAATATCGACTTAGTATTCCCACTCACTTATCCTCTGAACTCCGAACCTCCGAACCTTGGACCTCCGAAATTGTCAGGAATCATACGCCAGCAGCCGACTATTCAATTCAGCCCACTCAGCCCAACTCCACTCTCACTCGCTATTCACCATAATGCCCTCAGCCCATGGACTATATGCACCTCGTGTATCCATCTTGGTGCCACATGCTCCTGTCAATTCACTCCACTCATTTACGTCACATTCCATATGCTCGTTATTCCATTCCGTCTTCATTTATGTTTAATATCCTTTCATTTACGTGTCATTCCATTTTCATCTATTTGCAATTCCGCTCAGTCCTTTATGTCTGATCTGCTATTACATTCCTTAGGGTAACTCCGTTGGGAATCTGAGTGACACATCACTCCACAATGTCATGGGGGAGATCATTATTTGGGACGTAGTATTTCCGTTTCTCACTTTTCACGATCCTCAGCTTTCTCATTCTATTATAGGAATCTATTCGACTCTTAATAGATTAGAAAGTAGTATAAAAGATCTTGTATTATTAGTTCAGTCTTCAGTCAGAAAATCAATCTTGATTTTGACTAAGGTTCCTCTGTTCACTTCCTCCGTTCTCGCCATTACAAAATTGGGGACCGTATGGTCAAGTGGGCGCGACGCAATACGTTGAAGCCAAGCCCCAATCCAAACCTCACCACTGCCTTGCCTTTGGGAGATTTAAATATATTATGATTACATCCTTTCTCATCATCGTAACAGAAATAAAGGACTGATGATCTAGGAGGGTACAACATACAAGTTGAAGCCAAGTCCCTAAGACTCTGTTACATCCCATGCCCCCAACAAACCCATCCCAACCCCCACAATCACCCACCCCTGTTTCCGAAACCTCCCCGACCACCGAAGGACAGACGATCACCCTCCGTGGTTCCCATTCCCGTAACGTCCGTCCGAACCCCTGCTAGTCCGACCCCGATTCCTGTGACCAAGGTTCCGCATCTTGATAACCGACGTGCCAGTTTATCGTATACCTTACTCCCTTGTTCTTCTTTACTATTGACCCCTTGTACTCCCTTTCTTCTTGTTTTATGACCGGCAAAGATAGTACAAGGATAGTCGCATGTATATAGTCTGCCAGTCGACTGGACTATTTGCTAGTACAAATATCGACTTAGTCTACCACCTAGTTTCCAATTCATTTCTGGTAAACTCCCATCTCCTCTCCGAAATTAGGGACAGACGATTGAGGAGGGCACAACACATAAGTTGAAGCCAAGTCCCTTCGACCTCGAACACCTCAGTGACCGGATTGAACCAATCCGCAACCAACCCTAAGTTCCCGGCGCTTCCGCCCCCATCCGTAGTCCGTCTTCGGTCCTCAGCCCCATTACGGACCTCCATGCTAACCCGGATAAGTCCTTTCGGAAGTACTAGCTAAGCGCCTGACACGCGGACTTAACAGTATATTCGTACTCACACTCCTGATCGTCATGAAAAATAAGACACAAGCAAGATTCTTACGAGCATGTGCTAGACCCCTCTTTCTACAGGCACCACTCTCGAAGAGCGCCCCCATACCACTGGGAAACATGACCAATCTTGCCAAAGCCATCACTACGCTAGCAAACAGCCTAGCTACCCCTAAGAAATCGAGACCCCCCACACAAGTTCGAAACCCAGACCCTTTCGACAGTTCCAACCCCAGAAAATTAGAAACCTTCCTCGTACAGTGCAACCTAATTTTTTGGGATGACCCAGAAACCTTCAGCACCAGTAGCACCAAAGTAACCTACGCGCTATCATATCTAACCGGAACCGCCCTGGACTACTTCAAACCCACCTTCACCGCCCATGACAAACCCCTCTGGCTCCACGACTATAACGAATTCACTTCCGAACTCAAAACAAACTTTGGCCCCCATGACCCGGAAGGCGAGGTGGAACTGGACCTCAAGAAACTCCACATGTGTGACGACCAACGCATCATGGAATATATGGTTGAGTTCAACCGCCTTGCCACCCGGACCCTTTGGGACAACTCCGCCCTTTGCCATCAATACTACAAGGGGCTCCCAGGAAGAATTAAGGACGAAATAGCTAGGACAGGAAAACCATCCTCCCTGCTGGAACTTTGCCTCCTGTCCCAATCCATCGATGCACGATATTGGGAACGAAAATCAGAAGTCACCAAGGAACCCACCCAGACACTCAACCCCCAACGGACGCCCAAACTTGACAAAAATGGGAAACTCATGCCCCTGGAACGACAACGCCGTTTCAGGCAGGACCTCTGCTTACTCTGCGGCAAAGCAGGCCACAGGGTCAAAAAATGCCCTAAGAAGGAAAGCACTGACTCAGCAACAACAACCCCGGCACGGACAAAGGAACGTTCCGAAGCTGTCGACACTCCCGTCATACTCCGACTCAACGCATCCACCCTCTCAAGTCCAAATGCACTGACCATTCGCCTAACCTCTGACTTCCTACCAGGACAACATCTGAACACGCTCATTGACTCAGGATCGACACACTGTTTCCTCGATTCGGGACTAGCATCTAGATACAACCTTCAGTGCCAAGACATCACGCCCATCCCGCTAAGACTTTTCGACAGAACCTCCAACTCCTCCATTCGCAAGACCGTTGAACTTCCGGTTCGCTTCCCCCAAGGGGAACGACACTCCGTAACCTTTTTCGTAACCCCGCTTGACTCGAGCTGCTCGGTGGTCTTGGGACATAACTGGCTTACCCGCTTCAACCCAATGATTGACTGGGTTTTGGGCAACATATCCTTCAAGCCCCCGCCACCGACCGACTCCATGAAACCACCCGAACCTATAGCCCCCTCTCATCACTCACCTGACCCCTCGAGAAAACCACTCATCACACCCAAGGTGGCGTTGATCAATGCAGCAGCATTCGCCCACATCTCGAAGATGGAGGGTACCCAGACTTTCCAACTACTACTCTCCGACCTCGACAGAATCAAGGACGGTCCCATAGACCTATCCAACGTCCCGAACAAATACCACAAATTTCAGGACGTCTTTAGTAAAAAGCATGCCAACACCCTGGCCCCACACTGACCCTATGACCTAAAGATAGACTTAGAGGAAGGAGCCTCACCCCCCTTCGGCCCCATCTACTCCTTGTCAGAAAGCGAGCTGAAATTGCTGCACAAATTTTTGGACGAACACATATCCATGGGTTTCATCTGCCCATCCCGCTCACCTGGCGGGGCACCCGTCCTGTTCGCCCGAAAGAAGGACGGTTCCCTACGATTATGCGTCGACTTTAGAGGACTCAACAAAATCACAAAAAAGGACCGGTACCCACTACCCCACATCTCTGACCTACTCGACAGCCCCCATAAGGCTAAAATCTTCACTAAAATAGACCTACGACATGCGTATCACCTTGTCTGCATCCGAGAAGGTGACAAGTGGAAAACCACCTTCCGCACCCACTACGGATTCTTCGAGTGGTGCGTCATGCCCTTCGGACTGAGCAACTCCCCGGCCGCCTTTCAACGCCTTATGAACGACATCTTCTCCAACCTCCTTGACATGTTGGTGCTGGTCTACCTAGACGACATCCTGATATACTCCGATAACCTGGAAGAACACAGGAAACATGTGCACGAAGTCCTAAAACGACTCCAAACGAACCACCTGTATGCCCAAGCAGACAAATGCCAATTCCACGCCAACACAGTGGAATACCTGGGATACATCCTATCTCCGAACGGCCTCACCATGGCTAACGACAAGGTCAAGGTGATCCAGGACTAGCCTGAACCGCGCAAAGTCAAGGATGTCCAGTCCTTCCTCAGATTCGCAAACTTCTACAGACATTTCATTTTCAACTACTCCGACATCACGATTCCGCTAACCCGTTTGACACGGAAGGACACACCTTGGAACTTCTCCGAAGACTGCAGGACATCTTTCGAAACCCTCAAAAAGGCTTTCACCACAGCCCCGGTGTTAAACCAATGGACCCCTGGCTCCCAACTCATCATTGAAATGGACGCCTCCGACTATGCCCTGGCGGCCATCTGATCCATAATCTCCCCCACGGACAATGAGATACACCCGATCGCCTTCCACTCCCGGACATTTTCACCCCCAGAACTGAACTATGACATACATGATAAGGAGCTAGTCGCCATCTTCGAGGCCTTCAAAACCTGGCGACATTACCTGGAGGGCGCACCCCACCCCATCGACGTTGTAACGGACCACAAAAACCTGGAATACTTCTCGACGACCAAACTTCTCACCCACCGACAAGTCCGATGGTCAGAATACCTTTCACAATTCAACATGACCATCCGTTTCCACCTGGGATGCCTCGGTGCCAAACCGGACGCTCTAACCAGACGATGGGACGTCTACCCCAGAGAGGGAGGGAACAACTATGCCACGATCAACCTCACAACCTCCGACCCATCTTCTCCACAGAACAGCTATCCACCTCCCTACAGGCCACGGCACTATACTTCCCATCTCTACGAGCGGCCACAATAATGGACACAGAACAACTCTACAACGACATCCGTGCAGCAATCCGAAATGACCCAGAAACCTCGGAAAAACTCGACAACCCCAATGGACAATGGTCGGCCACACCAGACAACCTCCTCCTCCTCGACCAGCACATCTACATCCCAGACAGCGACGACCTCTGCCTATGAATCCTACAAAACAAGCACGACCACCCCATCTCCGGACACTGTGGACAAAATTGGACACTTGACCTCATCAGGAGGGAGTACACCTGGCCCGGACTCCAAAAAACTGTGAAGTCCTACATCAAGTCCTGCACAACCTGCATGCATGCCAAAACACAAAGACACCGACCATACGGCCTCCTGAAACAACTACCAGTCCCCATACGCCCGTGGAACTCCATATCAATGGACTTCATCGAGAAACTACCTCCGTCAGCCGGCTACGACTCCATCCTCATCATCGTAGATCGACTCACCAAACAATCCATCTTCATCCCGACCCACGACACCATCACATCCCCCCTCCTAGCCAAACTGTTCGTGCTCCACGTATTTTCAAAACACGGGGTCCCATCGCATGTTACCTCAGACCACGGAACAGAGTTCGTGTCTTCCTTCTTCAGGTCCCTGGGGAAGGCCCTAGACATGAAACTACACTTCACTTCCGGATACCATCCAGAAGGTGATGGACAAACCGAACGGATGAACCAAACGTTGGAACAATACCTCCGGGTCTACTGCAACTACCAGCAGGACAACTGGGCAGACCTCCTCCCAATCGCGGAATTTGCCTACAACAACGCCCCCAATGTGACAACTGGAATATCACCCTTCTTCGCCAACAAAGGATACCACCCGGACATCACCTTCCACCCCGAGCGAGACCTGGCCTCCTCGAGAGCACACGACTTCGCAGTGGACCTAGATGAACTGCACCAGGAGCTCCAAAAAAACATATCCGCGGCTCAGCAACACTACACCGCCTCCGCAGACCAACACCGCTCCCAAGGACCGGAGGTCAAGGTCGGAGACAAAGTCTTCCTCAAATCAGACAACATCTGGACCACAAGACCCTCCCGGAAGCTGTCCGAGAAATACCTAGGACCCTACGAGGTGATAGCCCAAGTAGGACCGGTATCCTACACCCTTCACCTTCCAAAAAACATGAGGTCGATCCACCCCATCTTCCACATCTCGATGCTGGAACCTTCAACCCCCAACACCTTCCCCAACCGCACAATACAACCACAACCGCCGATAGAGATCAATGGGGAACGCGAATACAAAATAGCGGAAATCCTAGACTCAAAGATTGATCGACGTCATGGCTGCCAACTCCGATACCTAGTCAGATGGACTGGTTACGAAGGAACAGAAGAAGAGACCTCCTGGCTCCCTGTCACAGAACTAAACCACGCGAGGGAGGTGGTTTCAGACTTCCACCGTGCCTATCCACTCAAGCCAGGCCCAGGAAGACCAAATGACCAGTCTTGATCACCCTATACATCATTCGACAGCCAAGGACCTCGAGGGCTCAGTCCTAATGGGGGGGTACTGTTACGTCCCATGCCCCCAACAAACCCATACCAACCCCCACAATCACCCACCCCCATTTCCAAAACCTCCCCAACCACCGAAGGATGGACGATCACCCTCCGTGGTTCCCGTTCCCATAACGTCCGTCCAAACCCCCGCTAGTCCGACCCCGATTCCCGTGACCAAGGTTCCGCATCTTGATAACCAATGCGCCAGTTTATCGCATACCTTACTCCCTTGTTCTTCTTTACTATGACCCCTTGTACTCCCTTTCTTCTTGTTTTATGACCGGCAAAGATAGTACAAGGATAGTTACATGTATATAGTCTGCCAGTCGACTGGACTGTTTGCTAGTACAAATATCGACTTAGTCTACCACCTAGTTTCCGATTCATTTCCGGTAAACTCCCATCTCCTCTCCGAAATTAGGGACAGACGATCGAGGAGGGTGCAACACATAAGTTGAAGCCAAGTCCCTTCGACCTCGAACACCTCAGTAACCAGATCGAACCAATCCATGACCGACCCTAAGTTCCCAGCGCTTCCGCCCCCATCCGTGGTCCGTCCGACTCCATCTTCGGTCCTCGGCCCCATTATGGACCTCCACGCTAACCCGGATAAGTCCTTTCGGAAGTACTAGCTAAGCGCCTGACACACGGACTTAACAGACTCCGAACATATGACTTCAGACTGACTTATGTCAGCTCGGACCTGACCTGACCTCAGGCTTAACAATAGCAGGTGATTGGCAAGGGATAGAGACCTATGAGTTTTTACACATAGGCAGGGTTGATATACGAGGGCTCCATTTCGACAACAGTTACCACCCAAACTCCCTCATGACTTCTCTTATACGCACTCACATTTCCAAACTCCAACAGGGCCAGTGTTCTAAAACTTCATTTCTGTGGCCTTGTGGAACTTAGCTGTAAGGGGGGGATACTGTCAGGAACTGTATGCCAGCATGCTGTTAGAATTCGGTAATGCCGAAATATCAGTTAAGTCCTGCAAACCATTTTGGAGTGGCTAGGCTTTAACGTGCTCGTGCGTTGTGCCCTGCTGTTCCATGCGCGCCACTAATTTGGACAGTAAGAAGTCTCATGAGGGTGCCAAGGGTGTCAGCTTGAATAAAGGACTTTAGATGAGGAAGACGGGCAAGGAGGTGCGAACCGATTTGATATTCTGAGTGAGGAACTATCTACATACATCCCACTACTTATATAGGTTAAGAAGCAAGTTGTGGAAAAGGGTGACGTAAGGAATGGAAAACAATAAGATATGAAAAACCACATGGAGGCATTGTCCACAGTGATTAGAAATAGAATAAGGAATGTAAGTGGGATTAGAATAATGGAGTATGGCTGAGAATAAGATAATGAAGTGGTAGGTGAGAATAGAACAATAGAGGACGACCGAAGATAAAACAATAGGCAGTGGTCAGGATAATGAGTGGCCGTCATATGTTCAGGGGAACAGGTGGAGGGATGGAAGGATAGTGAAGGACGAGACGGATAGGATAGAAGAAGAAGCCTAGACAGTGTACCAGATGTACCGAGCCGAGCCCATGTGATAGTGAGAATAATATAGGTAGAGGACGGATGGTCGGTCAGTATTACCGAGTATACTGGAGCTCAGTATCAAGGTCTTGACACATGCCCGACTATTCATTTCAGCCCACTCAGCCCAACTCTGCCCTTGCTCACCTATCCAACTATATTCCCTCAGCCCATGGACTATATGCACCTTGTGTATCTGTCTTGGCGTCACATGCTCCTGTCAATTCATTCATTCTATTTACGGCACACTCCATATGCTCGCTATTCCATTCTGTCTTCATTTACATCAATATCCTTTTATTTACGTTCCACTCCACTCTCATTTATTTGTAATTCAGCTCAGTCTCTTATATCTGATTTGCTATTACGTTCCTTAGGGTAACCCCATTGGGAATCGGAGTGACATGTCACTCCCCAATGTCATGGAGGAGATCAATATTTGGGACATAGTATTTCCATTCTCACTTTTCACAATCCTTGGCTTTCTTATTCTATTATAGGAATCTAGTCGACTCCTAGTAGATTTGAAAGTAGTATCAAGATCTTGTACTTTAGTAGTTCAGTCCTCAGTCAGATAATCAACCTTGATTTTCTACTAACCTAATTCTCTGTCTCACCTTTCTGAAATTAAGGCCAGTGCAACCTGGTGGGTGCAACACACAAGTTGAAGCCGTACCCTGCCCCAAACCTCGCCATTGATTTATCTTTGGGAGATTTTACGTTAATTATGATTGCATCATTCCTTCACATCATAACAAAAGCTGTCTGTCCCGTCCAGAACAAATTATTTCAAAGACCCATTCATCGCCTGGTTTCACCACCAAATATCTTCATGAGTGTGACGCAATCACCTGTTTGACAAATGTGCACAAATGTCAAGCCAGGATGGCGACAGATGAGATCTATAGAGCTGAGTTCTCAAATGCTTTGCAATGGCAATTGAACACTGTTGCAGTGTGTCCAGGGTCACATTGAAACCATTGCAACCTTCTGAGTATGAAGACAAGTCTTCCCCTACAGGATAATTCACCTCTCCCCTTCACGTAGGAACCCCCATCAGCTATTAGGAACTGTATGCCGGCATGCCCGACTATTCAATTCAGCCCACTCAGCCTAACTCCATTCTCACTTGCCTATTCAACTATACACCCTCAGCCCTCGAACTATATGCACCTTGTGTATCCATCTTGGCATCATATGCACCTGTCAATATGCTCCACTCATTTATGTCAATCTCCACATGCTTGCAAATCCATTTTCACTTCCTTTACATTTAATATCCTTTTCATTACATTCTGCTCCACCTTCTTTATTTACACTTCCATTCTATCTCTGATATCTGATCTGCTACTACGTTCCTTATAGGGCAACTCCATTGGGAATCGGGGTGACATGTCACCCCTCAATGTCATAGAGGAGATCAAGATTGGGACATAGTATTTCTGTTCTCGCTTTTCACAATCCTCGGACTTTCTTATCTATTATAGGAATCTAGTTGACTCCTCATAGATTTGAAAGTAGTATAAAGATCTTGTACATTCTGTAGTTCAGTCTTCAGTCAGATAATCGACTAAGATTTCAACTAAGCTTCTGTCTGTTCATCTTAGACTTAATTTCTGTCCTTGTGCTTTACGAATTAGGGTCCAGTGTGATCTGATAGGTGCAACATTAAAGTTGTAGCCTTACCCTACCCCAAACCTTACCATTGCTTCCACTTTGGGAGATATTACATTTATTATGACTATGTCATCTTTTCATTATTATAACATCAGCTGTCAAGTGCATGTACCGAGTATCCGGTAACTTGGCAGTGCCAACCAAATGATCAGCTTAATTCCACATGCAAGTGACCAAACCACACATATGCCACTTAGTACTTTGGTCTCAGCTTGGCACATTCACCCTCCACATTTCCCATCCCTATTCCTCATCCACTCCTTGCCACTCATTATCCATTAATCCCACCCCACCAACTCCTTATTTCTCAGCCCATTCTACCTCGGGACATTTTACAATTGTTTTATCTTCGGTCATGACCCTATTATTTTATATTTGGTCACTCTCTATTATTCTATTTTTGGCCACATTCCTATTATCTTATTTTCATTATTCTATTCTCGTCCACATTCTTTATTCTATTCTGGATCACTGTGGACAATGCTCCTACATGATTCTTCATACCTTATTGTTCTCCATTCCTTATGTCACCCTATTCCATATCTTGCTTCTTAACCTATATAAGTAGTGAATGTATGTAGATAGTTCTTCACTCTGAATATCAACTTGGTTCACATTCCCTAGCCCTCCCTCCTTCTGTCTAAAGTCCCTTACTCAGGCTGACACTCTCAGCACCCTTCCAGGTCCTTCTTCTGCCCAAATTAGTGGCATGTACGGAACAGCAGGGCACAATGCATGAGTACATTGAAGCCTAGCCACCTTGATTGGTCTGCAGGACTTGGCCAACTCCCGTCTGCACTATCGGCATTACCTAGCCTTCACATTGGCCCTGACATACCACCCCATTCAGAAACATATGGATCACATTGTACTCTCTGTTCTCCTTTTGGGTCCAATAGACTGTGGCACTCCCTTCAGCCAGATGAATGGACCAATTCAAACACCTATTCGGTGCATACTGCCAGCCCTTCCACTGCCAGAGTCAATGATGAGTACATAAATAACTCAGACCTGGCATCAATCAGTCTGAGGAATGCACTTGAATGTCGTGCCAGGAGAGCCACATTGGATAGCATTTGTCGAGATATTGCAGATGACCTCACAGCAGCTGACCCTCTTGTTAGGGATCCAGGAATTCTCTAATATATTTCTACAAGACCTCTGAACTGGATGAGCATACAAGATCCAAACCTCTCCTCTAAAGAAAGTCACCCATAAAATCAGTCCTAAAATGACTACCAAAAAAATATAATAAAATTTTGGCTGGCCATTTAAGAGTGAATTACTTATGGTAATTAACTCTTAAATAACAAACCCTCAAGTCCAAGGAAAACCCTCAAAAACATATCTTTTTCATCTATTCCTATTTGGACCCACAAGGAACCATAATTGGTTGTCTATTACTTAATACACAGAAAATGGCGCCAAATTCCTGGGTCAAGTTCTCAAATCAACTTGTACAACAAATTCCTGGGCTTATACAATAGCCATTACATAAAGGTCAGCCCAGAAGCATGGCTCATATACTAATAATATTTTGTGAC
>QLPI01004377.1:0-13693 GCA_003314275.1 Chroogomphus rutilus | reverse complement strand
ATATATTAATACAATATATTGAGGTTGACCTCTCAGGGGTGAGATGCTAGTTTGCACCCAACAGGAAGCAGATGGTCATGTTGAACTGTGAGAGGTATCCCAACCAACGGACCTGCCAGCGGGTGAGGAGCTTGGTTGTTGAGAAGTATTCCAGGTTTTTATGGTCTGTGACTATGTCAACAGGGTTGGGGGACCCTTCCAGGCAGTGTCGCCAAGTTTTGAAGGCTTCATAGATCATGAGCAGCTCCTTATCGTGCATGTCGTAGTTCAGTTCTGGCGGTGTGAACGTTCGAGAATAGAAAGCGATTGGATGTATGTCGTTGTCCGTGAGGGAGACTGTCGATAGGATGGCTGCAAGGGCATAGTCGGAGGCTTCCATCTCAATGATGAGGCAGGAACTGGGAATCTATTGGCTCAACACAGGGGCCATTGTAAAGGCTTTTTTGAGGGTTTCAAAAGATGTCCTGTAGCTATCGGTGAAGTTCCATGGCGTGTCTTTCCATGTCAAACGGGCTAGCGGGATTGTGATGTTGGAGTAATTGAAAATAAAGTGTCTGTAGAAGTTTGCAAATCTGAGGAAGGACTGTACGTCCTTTACCTTGTGTGGTTCTGGCCAATCCTGAATTACTTTGATTTTGTCGTTAGCCATGGTGAGGCCATTTGTGGACAGGATATATCCTAAGTATTCCACGGTATCAGCATGAAACTGGCATTTGTCTGTGCAGGCGTAGAGGTGATTTTTTCGGAGTCGCTTCAGAACTTTGCGTACATGTTTCCTATATTCCTCAAGGTTGTCGGAGTATACTAAGATATTGTCCAAGTAGACCAGCACCAATACATCAAGTAGGTCGGAGAAGATGTCGTTCATGAGGCATTGGAAGGCTGCCAGGGAGTTGCTTAGTCCAAAGGGCATAACACACCATTCGAAGGATCCATATCGGGTGCAAAATGCGGTCTTCCATTCGTCACCTTCTCAAATGTGGATGAGATGATAGGCATGTTGTAGGTCTATCTTTGTGAAGATCCTGGCCTTGTGGGGTCTGTTGAGTAGGTCGGAAATGTGGGGTAATGGGTACTGGTCCTTTTTCGTGATTTTGTTGAGTCCTCTGAAGTTGACACATAGTCGGAGGGAACCGTCTTTTTTCCTGGTGAATAGGATGGGTGCTCTACCTGGTGATCGGGATGGGCAGATAAAACCCATGGATACGTATTTGTCTATGAATTCTTGCAGTGATTTTATTTTGCTTTTGGACAGGGAGTAGATTGGGCCAAAGGGAGGAGAGGTTCCCTTGTTGAGCTCTATTCTTAAGTCATAGGGCTGGTGTGGGGCCAAAGTGTTGGCTTGTTTTTTACTGAAGACATCCCTGAATTCATGATATTGACCTGGAACATTGGTTAGGTCTATGGGACCATCTTTATTCTTATCCAGGTCAGAAAGGAGAAGCTGGAAGGTTTGGGTTCCTTCCATCTTGGAGATGCGGGTGAATGCTGCCACGTTCACCAGTGCAACTTTAGATGCGATGAGTGTTTTCTTTGGAGGGTCAGAAGGACGTCGTGTGGGGGCTATGGGTTCTGGTGGTTTCGGGGGGTCGGATGGTGATGGAGTTCCGAACGATATACTACCCAATGCCCAATCAATAGACGGATTGAAGCGGGTGAGCCAGTTGTGTCCTAGTACTACCGAGCAACTTGAGTCTAATAGAGTTACAAAGAAAGTTACGGAGTGCTGTTCCCCTTGGGGGAACCAGATTGGGAGTTCGACGGTTTTGCGTATCGAAGAGTTGGAGGAGCCATCGAAGAGTCTCAGCAGAATTGGTGTTATGTCGTGGTGCTGGAGGTTGTGTCTCAATACCAGTTCAGAATCAAGAAAGTAGTATGTTGACCCTGAGTCAACAAGGGTCTTCAGGCTGTAGCCTGGCAGGGAGTCGGAGGTCAGGTGAACGGTCAGCAAATTGGGGCTTGAGAGGGCAGATGCATTGAGCCTAAGCTCCGTTGGTGCGTTGATGGTTGTAATGTCTTCTGTGGTCAGGCCTGGGGTCTTCTCGACTTTCCTTGTAGTTATAGCAGCGCATTCCATGGCAGCTGTGGAGGAGGGTTTAGGTGTCAAGCCCCCGATACCAAGCTCTGATTTACTCGGCAGTACCGACCGGCCGGCCCTTACCTATATCATGTGTGGCCTCGGCTTGGTACATTCGGTTTATCGTTTGGTTCACTTTCCTCATCTCACCCTCTCTATTCATTGTCATTCATTCATTCCCTGTCCTTCCCCTTGCCTGTTTACCCTCAGGATATTCACTCTTTGTTGTCACTCAACAGTGGCACTATTGTTTTATGTTTGGCCACTCCCATTGTTCTATTCTCACTCACTCTTTTGTCCTCGGCCATACTTTATTGTTCTATTATTATCTACATTCCTTGTTCTATTCTTGATCATTGTGGACAATACCTCCACATGATTCTTCATACCTTATTGTTCTCCATTCCTTGTGCCACTCTTTTCCACATCTCACTTATTAGCCTATATAAGTAGCCAATGTATGTAGATGGTTCTTTGTTCTGGAAATCAACTAGGTTACGCCTTCTTGTCTTCCCTTCTCCTGTCCCAAGTCCTTTACCTGGGCCGACACTCTCGGCACTCCCCCAGGTATCCCTCTGTCCCAAATCGGTGGCACGCATGGGAAGTAGGGTGCAATGCATGAGCACGTTGAAGCCATGCCACTACTTCTAGCCTGCAGGACTTGGCCATTACCCATCCCCCCCCTTCGGCTTTCCCGAAGCCTGTCAGTATGTACGGTGCCTGACATTAGGGCATTCCTTTGCTATGTGACCTTCCTTGCCACAAAAAAGGCAGAGGTCATGTTTGAGATGGCACTGTCATTCTTGTGAGGTGAGTTTCCCATCTTGACCGAGTTTGGGTGAGTGTTGGCTGTCCGATGTCTGGTTTGTTTCTCTGTCATCTTCTGATTTCTGTTCCCAGTATCGGGTGTCGATGGACTGCGATAGAAGACGAAGTTGTGTTAGAGAAGGAGGTTTCCCTACCCTAGATATCTCGTCCTTGATCCTTCCGGGGAGTCCCTTGTAATATTGGTGGTGGAGAGCCGAGTCGTCCCAGCATGTGTGGGTGGCGAGACAATTGAATTCAACCATGTAGTTTGTGATGCGTTGGTCATCGTGCATGTGGAGTTTCTCGAGGTCAGTTTCAGCCTCTCCTTCCAGGTCATGGGGGCCAAAATTGGTTTTCAGCTCGGAGACAAATTCATTGTGGTTGTGGAACCAGGAGGGTTCGTCATGATTGGTGAGAGCTGGCTTGAACCAGTCCAGGGCGGTCCCGGTCAGGTATGACAATGTATAGGTCATCTTGGAGCTATCAGAACTAAAGTCATCAGGGCAATCTCGGAAGATCAGATTGCATTGTATTAGAAAGGCTTGTAGCTTCCTTGGGTCAGACCTGTCAAAGGGATCCGGGCTCCAGATTTGCATGGGAGGGGTCACTTTCTTGGAGGTGGAGAGGCTGTTTGCTAACAATGTGATTGCTCTGATAAGGTTTGTCACGTTACTAGGGTGATCCAGGGGGTCTGAGGTGTGGGGTTTTTGGAACTGATGGCTGGTGGGTTCCGAGAAATGGGCACATGACAGAGGAAGGCTCTAGTGAGGCTTCGTAGGAGTCAGACCTGAGTCTTGTCTCTCATGACAATCAGGAGTGTGAGTACGAATATACTGTTAAGAATGCATATCAGGCACTTAGCTGGTGCTTCTGGGATTATTTCCGATGATTCCAATAGGTCTCTGGAAGTCCTCGTTTCTGGGATGTTCGGAAATTGGAGGTTGGCTTAGATGGAAGGTGCAGAAGGATGGAAGCACCGGGGCTTTGGACTGTTCACAGTATTTAGGTAGATTGACTAGTCGTTCAAGTGGTTCGAGGTCGCAGGGACTGGCTTCAACTTATGTGTTATACCCTCCTTGATCGTCTGTCCCTAATTTCGGAAAGTCGGAAAGTTACTGGAACTGAATCGGAACTATGATGCAGAACTAAATTAATATTCATACTGGCAAATAGTCCAGTCCACTAGTGTCTTATATACATGTATCTATCCTTGTACTATCTTGTGCTGAGTAAAGACAAGGGGACGGGAAAAATACAAGGGGGCTAATGGGGGGTGAACACAAGGGGTGAGGTATGCGTCGATCTTAAGTTTGTTTACGTGTGGAACCTTGATTTCCAGAGTCATGGAAAGTGTCGGAATCGGAAGTTGTGGTTTTCCGATTGGGTCGCGGAAAGTTTGTTTCGGGGAGTGGTCAGAGTCGGTTCATAACAGCCGGTCTCAGCTTGGCACCTCCACCACCCACACTCCTTGTCCTCACCCCTCACATACTCTACGCCACTTGCCATTCATTAATCCCACCACGCCTACTCCTCATCCTTCGATCTGCCTCACCTCAGGACTTCCTGTCCTTGTATTATCCTCAGCCATGGCTCCATTGTTTTATAGTCAGTCACTTCCTATTGTCCTATCCTTGGCCACATTTCTATTATTCTATCTTTTATTGTTCTATCCCCATTTTACATTCCTTCATTCTAATTTTACTCATTGTGGACAATAACCACATGCTCTGCATACCTTGTTGTCTCACATTCCTCATTCCACATGTCACTCCTTGAACCTATATAAGTAGGGCATGCATGTACATATTTCCTCATTCTGGGTATCGACTAGGCTTAGGCCCTTCTACCTTCTTCTCCTCTGTTAAGTCCTCTACTCTGGCCAGCATCATCGGCACCCTCCTGAGTACCCTGTCTGTTGCAAATTAGTGGCACGCACGGAAGAGTAGGGCACAACACATGAGTATGTTGAAGCCAAAGCCACTACTCCCGGCCTGTAGGACTTGGCCGCTCCCATCTGACATCTCAGCAGTCCCGAAGTTTGTCAGTACCCATGGCCTGACATGACTAGCCTACCTGGTGAAGGGGGATCCAAAGAGAAAACTCTAGGGAACCCTTTGCCCACTAGCTACTGTATATAAGCACCATTGCTATGGCACGGAGTGCCATACCGGGCATCATCCTCCATACCAACCTGAAAGTTCTGCCAGGGTCTCGACACCAGGAGCAAGCCACAAAAGGAAGGTCGGCAGCTATGGTTGGCACTTCTGAAGGGTGATCACCAATGATTATGATTGTTTGGTGCATAATCCATTTGGCACTGCTGTGGGTGGACCAAACAGGTCTCGGTCGGTGGGCATGAAGTGTGGGTGGGGTGGTGTTGGTTGGGAATCAATATCGGGGGTTCCCCTGACATTACCCCCCCTCTAGAATGCGGCATCCCCGACCCATTGATCCCTACGGGCAGGACTGGTGTGCAGGATCTGAAGGTGGACGTGTCCAAGGTGCAAATTCGACCTGGGGTGCCTGGGTATAGATGGTAGAAGTTGGCAACAAGGTCGGTGTTGTGACGAACGGTAGAAGGAATGTGGAGAAGGGAGTGAGGGATGAGAAAAGGACAAAAATATATTTGAACACATTTGATTGTATAACAAAGAAGAATAGTATAAAATAGCGTACAGAACAAGTATTAGTGAGCATGCAGTTGAAAGTAGTATAGTACACGGACTTACTAGTAGTTACCGTGCGAGACACACAAACCGGCGGCGACTTAGACGCTAAGCACCCGGAGGATCAGGAGATGTAGGGGCCAGAAGAGCCAAAATGTATGGAATACGGAAGGAGACAAAGGGAAACCAGATAGGAGGAGACAGAAGGAACATAGGGGAAGAGACTCACATGAAAGGAAAAAGAATTGAAGGAACCAGGGCATATATATGCAGTCACCGAGGACAGATGACTGAGAAACAGGAGAATGAGACACGAGACACGACTCAGAGAGGCGATAAATGTTGCAGACAAGAAGGGAACAAAGGGAGAAGTAGTTCTATTCAAATGGCACCAATGACAGGTGCCATATCTCTATGAAGATTCCATCGGGGCAGCCCACAGTGGGCCGACCCTGCATATGCTCCCCAAAATCTGTTAATTACAGATCATATTTTAGTTAGAGGGTTTACTTGTATAAAGAGAAAGTAACTAGGACAAATAACACTAGTCTCTCATACTGAAAACCCCCTACACTTATATTTGATATCTACTCGACGCACTCACGTGACGTCAAGCTGCATTGGGTCAAATCATCTCTCGTCATCATTCAAGGCTGCAGACCCAGCGGGGATAATTATATAGGTGCTATATATCATGCTCACGCCTGTATTAATGTATTTCACTGTTGTGGATCACCTACAATCAACCTACACGACTTTCAGTCAGATCGCCACCCCCTGTCCTCCTACTGCCTCAGTAGCATGCCTTGCTGCATCTACCTTTTCCTCCTCTACCCACTTTCTTTTGGCCTCCTTTGAGGCTGCCTCTACCACCCATTTCTCCTCCTTGGCCTTTTTTTCAGCTTCCTCTTCAGCTACCTTCTTTATAACTGCAGCTGTCTCTTTAGTAGCCTTCTTAGTAGCCATGGCCCCCTCCTTCTCTGCCTTTTCCTTTACTGTAGCCTTAGTAGCCAGCCAGGCCTGCTTCTCCTTTTCATGCTCCCACTGCTTCCTTGCTTTCTTCTGGCACAGCTCTTCAATTATTTGTGCCTTGGCCTTGGAGTTGTAACCCATTGTTTTTGACATGTGGGGTGGTAACTTGGTGATGATGATAGGGGTTGGCAGGAAGTTGCCTGGGAGATTAAGGTCCCAAACAATTCCATGATGTCACATTGGCACCAGGAACTCTATTTTCAAACTTCATTTACTGGCTTCATGGGTTCATGTTAAGAACACAAGCAGTGAGTTCTTAATGCATATATCTTAGTGAGGTTGTGTTAAATCCGCATGTCGGCGCTTGGCTAGAGGCTTCCGTAAGGGTTTCCGGAGGGTTCCGAATGGTTTCCGAAGGGGGGGTTTGTACTCCGGGGACGGAGAGGCTAAGGGTCACGGACTCGGATCGGAACCAGAATGGGGACGGGAGTCAGGAAGCGCTGGGGGTCTTAAGACTGTTCGCGGTATAGGGTGGTACGAGTGGTTCGAGGTCGCAGGGACTTGGCTTCAACTTATGTGTTGCGCCCTCCTCAATCATCTGTCCCTAATTTTGGAGAGTTGGAAAGTTTACCGGAACTTAATCGGAAACTACGATGCAGAATTAAGTCGATATTTGTACTGGCAAATAGTCCAGTCGACTGGTGACTTATATACATGTATCTAGTCTTGTACTATCTTTTACCGAGTAAAGACAAGGAAGGAAGGGAGTACAAGGGGCAATATAAAACGAAGAACAAAGGAGTGAGGTACGCGATGATCCTGCACGTCGTCTATCAAAGGAGCGGAACCTTGACTTTGGAATCTTCGGAGGTTCGGAAACGCGGAACCTCGGAATGATATATCGGAGATCTGGAATTCGGTTATTCAGGCTTTGAGCGATCGGAAAGGTCCCGGAAATGGCGCAGGTGGTTGTGGGGTTTAATGGTTATTGGTGGCATGGGCCATAACAGGTTGAAACTTTGCAGAGGTTCCAGGTAGAGGTTGGCTTCAGCTTATATGCTGTGCCTTCCAAATCCCATCATATCCCTAACTTCGGACAGAGGTTCAGAGTGGAGTGAGGTTGTAGAAACTTTTTGATAGAAGCTTGGGGAGCATGCAAGGTTGCCTGGTTAAATTCTAAGTTGATTATGAGACTATCAACCTTTTACTTTACATGCATGTTTTATACTAGTGAGTATTTCAAATTTCAATAATCTTTAACGACTGAGAACAAGGGAAATACAAATGGGGAAAGGATCTCCAACCAAAAGAACAAAGAAACTAAAGTACAAAGGGCTTGAGCAAACTTTATGACCAAGCTACTGCGAGATCTGAATGGGATCTTGAGTGGGATCTTGATGTACTTCTGGTTCAGGAAATGGTGAGTAGAATTGAGTTGATTGGTGAAGTAATAGAAACAGAAATTAAAGGCATTTATTGATATGAGTTGGGCTAAGTTTTGATTGGTGAATGATGGGCATGATGTCTGGTCAGAGGGTGTGGTTTCCAATCGGAGAGTTGAGGATTAGTGAAGGTTTGAGGGTAGATAGACAAACAGGCTTTCTGGAGAATAGGACATATCTATTGATAATGTGTGGCTTTTCCTGAAAAGGAAATTTCGTCCTTGTGTTCAAACAAAGGTGCCTTTAGTGAGGTCATAACAGTTCAGCCATTAAGAGGGAGGTACTGTTAAGTACATGATACCAAGCCTTGGTTCACTCAGTTGTACTAGCCAAAAATTCTTACCTTCTAATCCGACCTACAAGGACAAAGTCATTCTTCACTAGTGAATGGTCTTAGCTTAGTATATTTGGTTCATCCTTGGTTCATTCTACTTCTCTCCATCTGTTAGGAACCATATGCCGGCATGCCCAACTATTTATTTCAGCCCACTCAGTCTAACTACGCCTTTACTCACCTATCTAACTATTATGCCCTCAGCCCATGAACTATATGTACCTCGTGTATCCATCTTGGCATTACATGCTCCTGTCAATTCACTCCACTCATTTACATCAAACTCCATATGCTCACAATTCCATTCTGTCTTCATTTACATTTAATATCCTTTCATTTATGTTCCACTCCACTTTCATTTATTTGAAATTCCATTCTGTTCCTTATATCTGATCTGCTATTACATTCCTTAGGGTAACTCCATTGGGAATTAGGATGACACATCACCCCTCAATGTTATAGGGGAGATCAAGATTGGGACATAGTATTTCTGTTCTCGCTTTTCACAATCCTCAGCTTTCTTATCTATTATAGGAATCTAGTCGACTCCTAGTAGATTTGAAAGTAGTATAAAGATCTTGTACATTTAGTAGTTCAGTCTTCAGTCAGATAATTGACTTTGATTTCGACTTTGATTTCGAATAAGCTATTTCTTCTGTCTCACTATTCCAAAATTAGGGACCAGTACGATCTGGTGGGTGCAACATACAAGTTGAAGCCATGTCCTACTCTGAACCTCACCATTGTTTATCTTTGGGAGATATTACATTTAATTATGATTATGTTATTCCTTCACATCGTAACACCATCCCATTCTATCCCCTTCTGTCCTTGCTTATTCTTTTATGCATTTTGTTTCTTTACATTTCAATTATATTCTATGCTTAGTCGACCTAACTGAATTCTCCATACCTTGTTTCCATGTCTTATCCTTTTGCATACTTTTCTTATGTTACCCTTTAACGTGTCAAGGTCATTCATCCCCATTTCTTTGACTATATAAGTAGTGGTCCCAACACATCATCAAATGTGTCCCAGATACACGTCTACTTGGGGTCCAGGAGCTAAGATGGCACCAACACATATAGCAAGCAGTGCAAAAGGCAGAAAACCTCCTCCTTGCCATAAAGCAACTTACCCACCCCTGCTTTGGTCTATCTGAGAGACATGTACAGCAACTCTATACTTCAATAGTCCTGCCCAAGCTTGAATATGCACTCCCAGTTTGGTACACACCACTACACTCCAATACTAGGACTGGCTACCAGACTGGTTCAGTTGGCCACACTAAAACTCTAGAGAAGGTTCAAAGGCTGGGTAGTCTACTGATCACAGATGCCTACAGGTCAATAGCAACTGATGTGTTGGAGCTTCATGCTATGATCCCACCTGTTTGGCTCCATCTGGATGACACATGCTACCGTGAAGCCCTGCACCTTTCAACCCTACCAGACTCACACCCCCTATCCAAAGTGGTCCAGCAAAGTGCAAAACACAGGCCACATGCTCATTCATCCCCGATCCAGAATCTTCTCTGGCAATACAAGCTGAAACCACACACTATAGAGACAATAAGCCATGCCAAACATTCCCCCAGCTGGGTTCCCCAGTTTACAGCTAATATAGCTGCCAATAAACCGGTGGCTGCCAGCCGACTTAGGACAAGGATAGATGAAGTAAAAATTTCTCAGATGGCTTGGGCTTCAAGGGAAATATAGGTGCAGCTGCAATTATACCACAAACTGGTGAAGCCCTGAGGTTCAAGCTTGGCAAGGCCTCTAGGCATACTGTATTTTGATGTATGTATTTCTTCATTTGGAATATCAACATCAATAGTCTGTATACTTCTTAGCCTTTCTGTCTTAGTCTACACTTAGGCCAATACTGTTCGCACTCTCTCAAGTAATCCTCCTGAAATCTAGTAGCCTTACAGAAGAAGGGTACAATGAACGAGTATGTTAAAGTCAGCCATGTTCATTTGGCTTGTTGGACTGGGCCAAAACCATGCTAGCATCATGTTTACAGTACTATTATACTAGTTCTTGGCTCATGCAGTCTCAGCACCCTCAGTCCTGTTAAGATTGATAGCCGTATGTCCAACAGTTCTATCATCTCCCCAACCACTCAGCTCTTTCTACTTCACACTGTCAAACCATGCTTAGACTTGCCCTGGACCGACGCTGGGGCCGTACTCGTCTCTTGCTCTATCATACATATCATAAGTTTTTCCATTTTTTCCGGTTCTTCATTTTTCCTTGCCCGTTGTTAAGTGCTACTCGGTCTTGACTATAAGTAGGGTTATCCATTTCTTCGTCACTTCAGTCTTCCCCTTCAGAAGACTGAAGTGAGTACCATTTCTTATTCTTTGTGATACATAGTGCTTATTTTCATCCCTTAGTATTTGTCTTTAGGTAGATCATTCAATATCATTGAGTCTTCCCCTTCAGAAGACTGAATATTTGTCTTTAGAACTCTTAACAAGTCCTTATAGGGAATAGCATGGGTTAGGCTAACCTACACAGGTTACTGGGTCAGGTGCCCTTGGGTTTAGATACAGGTCAATCCGAGAGCATCCATGACCCAGGCCTAACCTGCCACCTCACTATGTATGTGTATGTGTACATGCCAATACTAACACACAGTATGTACATGTGCTAACACCAATGCACCATATATGCACATGCTGACACCAATACACCATATGTGCACGTGCTGTATACACATGCACCAATACCAATATACTGTACATACATGTGCTAATAGCAATGTACTATATGTGCATGTACTGACACCAACATGCCATACATGCATGTGTATGACATGCATATGTACAGTGCATTGATGTCATATGGCACATTTATGTCATATGGCGTATTTATGTCATATGGCACATTGTATTATATGTTACATGTGCATACAGTGCATTCATGTCATATTGCAAATTCATGTTGGCATGTACGGATACAATGTACACCCGACACCTGTCCACTTATGGGAAAAAACCCATAGGTTGATGGGTTCAGGTTCCCCATGGGTTAGGTGCAGGTCACCTATATTTAACTCGTAGGTAACCTGTGCCCTTCCCTAGGTCCTTAACAAAGACCATAAGTATGAAATAAGATAGCATAAAAGATACAAACTAAAAACAGGAAAGATATAGAGGATAGGCATACATGCCAGTGCATAACCAAAGGAATACCAAAGTTAAGTGAAATGAACTTGAATGAATAAAACAAAGTGAAATGAGACAGGGGATATGGTGAACTGAATGTATTGAACTAAGGCTGAATATATGTAGGTGACTTGTGAATGTTTGACTTGTTTATCATATATGGAAGTATGGTAAGGACTTCGGTTGGTACAACCAAGTGAACTAAAACTCAGTGAATTGTACTATGACATTTACCTATAATAATTAACTCTCAATCATTATTTACCAAAAGCCTAAGAAAATACCAAAAATGGACTATATTCTCACTCTTCTACAAGTGGACCCACAGTATACAACAACTCTGATGTCAATTATCTAATACATGGAAAAGGATGCTAACAACCTAGCTTCAAGTTCTCAATCTATAATGTACAACAAATTTATTATAGTATTACCCTCATATAACTACTGCAGACTGATTGGATGAAGTATTTAAGAGATTGCATGTAATTTGTATTGCTGTCAAGTCCATAATACCGAGCTTTGGTCTACTCGGTAATACCGACTGACCAACCCTTACCTACACACCAGTGATAAGTCGTTCCTCACTAGTACTTAGTCTCAGCTTGGTACATTTGATACATCATCTGGTTCACTCCTCTCATCCCATCCCCTCTATCCTTACTATTCTCCCCTTCCCTATCCCTTCCCTTATCCATTTCCTTTCAGGCCATTTGTTATTCATTTATTATTCGGCCACAGCCCTATTGTTTTATCTTTGGCTACTTTCTATTGTTCTATTCTTATCTACTCTCTCATTATTTTATTTTCAGCCATACCTTATTATTCTATTATCACTTACATTTCTTATTCTACTCTTGATCACTATGGACAATACCTCCACATGATTCTTCATACCTTATTGTTCTCCATTCCTGATGCCACCCTGTTCCACATCTTGCTTCTTAACCTATATAAGTAGTGGATGTATGTAGATAGTTCTTCACTCTGAATATCGACTTGGTTTATATTCTATAGTCCTCCCTCCTCCCATCTAAAGTCCCTTACTCAGGCCAACACTCTCGGCACCCTCCTGGGTCCTTCTTCTATCCAAATTAGTGGCATGCACGGAACAGCAGGGTGCAACACATGAGTATGTTGAAGCCTAGCCACCTTGATCGGTCTACAGGACTTGGCCAACTCCCGTCCGCACTATCGGCATTACCAAGACTTAACAATTGCAGACCTTGAACATTACTCGCTTTTTTCAATCCAAGTTGCTTATATCAATGCTGACAAATCACCTTACCAATTACCTTATAACTAACCCATAGAGACCCACAGGAGCAACTTGATATTATAGATTATAGATTAGAGATAGATAGAAAAAAAAGAAAAGATCATAGTATATGAATATTTAGTCAGTATTTGAACCCTTCCAAGCAGTTATTATATAATATTATACAGTTTTTTCTCCAAGGTCAAATTCTTAATACTTGTTTTTGCGTATCAATCAATAATTAACTTATCAACAGGTGTAGTTACATACAGAATTTTTAATCTTAATCACTCAGTAGAGCTTGAACCACATTACTGACTTTCAACTGTCTCAAATCTGTGTATGTCTAAAACAATAAGTAAGAGCTACTGTAGTCCTTTGGAATGGTTACTTACCTGCCCACAGCCTACAAACAAGATGGGTTGCCCAGTGACATAGGTCATGGAGAGCGCAGCGCCGACCTTTGAAAATGTATTATGTCAGACATTGAATCTACAATTTTTTGTTTACCTTGTCATCCACCGTATCCCACTTGGTGACTAGCATTCCGTCAATTCCGCGTCCTCTCCCTGGTTCTCCAGCAATTGTACTGAAGTCTTTGAGTGACCTATCGAATTTGGCAAGTTGATCCACGGCTTCGTTGCCAACAAGCGCTTCTCCAACAAATATTACCTTGTCAGGATTGTTGGTTGACACAAGCTGTGCGATATATCAACTGAATTCCGCTCTACTGTGATTAAGACGAACTTTAGCCAA
Organism: Chroogomphus rutilus; assembly: GCA_003314275.1. Classification (NCBI taxonomy): domain Eukaryota; kingdom Fungi; phylum Basidiomycota; class Agaricomycetes; order Boletales; family Gomphidiaceae; genus Chroogomphus; species Chroogomphus rutilus. The sequence goes on along the minus strand of QLPI01004377.1, from coordinate 209 downwards.
GGCACGCATCAGTGGCTGTGTAGGGTAGTAAGTTAGGAAGTGCATGATATATAGAAGAACACACTTCGTTATCTTGCATCCTTCCAGCGGTGTCAATTAGCACTACATCGAACCCATTATCCTTTGCTATTTGTCTGAAAGATCAGTATCCAAAGTATTGGACCCTATTTGATACACTTGCCATATGAAATGGCATCTCTTGCTATCCC
>QLPI01004376.1:0-20664 GCA_003314275.1 Chroogomphus rutilus | reverse complement strand
AATCACCCACCCCCGTTTCCGAAACCTCCCCGACCACCGAAGCACGGACGATCACCCTCCGTGGTTCCCATTCCTGTAACGTCCGTCCGAACCACCGCTAGTCCAACCCCGATTTCCGTAACCTAGGATTCCGCATCTTGATAACCGACGCGCCAATTTATCGCGTACCTTATCCCCTTGTTCTTCCTTACTATTGACCCCTTGTACTCCCTTTCTTCTTGTTTTATGACCAGCAAAGATAGTACAAGGATAGTCACATGTATATAGTCTGCCAGTCGACTGGACTGTTCGCCAGTACGAATATTGATTTAGTCTCCCACCAGTTTCCAATTCATTTCCGGTAAACTCCCGCCTCCTTTCCGAAATTAGGGACAGACGATCGAGGAGGGCACAACACATAAGTTGAAGCCAAGTCCCTTTGACCTCGAACACCTCAGTGACCGGATTGAACCATTTCGCGACCTACCCTAAGTTCCCGGCGCCTCCGTCCCCCGTCCGTAGTCCGTCCGACTTCCGTCTCGGCCCTCGGCCCCGTTACGGACCTTCGCACTAACCCAGATAACCCCTTCGGAAGTGCTAGCTAAGCGCCTAACACGCGGACTTAACACTAATACTACAATATACTACAATATCAGATATACTTCCTCCTTGACTCTGACCTCTCAAGTTATCAGATATCATCCCACAATGGTTTAACCATTGCTAATATTTCTTGGCAGTCTTTTAAGCATTTTCTTGATTTTTAAAAATCTCCACAAGGTCATGTAACTTACCATTCTGTCAAGTACACGTACCAAGTTGGCAGTGCCAACCGAGCAGTCATCCTATGCCTACATACAAGTGTCCACACCACATGCACATCACTTAGTATGCCAGTCTTGGCTTGGAACATCCACCACCCACATTCCTTACCCATGACCCCTCACCTACTCTATACAACTCATTATTCATGAATCCCACCATGCCTACTCCTCATTCCTTAATCCACCTCACCTTGGGACTTCCTGTCCTTGTTTGATCTTCATGTCAAGTACACATACCAAGAACCATCCACTCGGCAATGCCGACTGAGCAACCATTCTATATCCACGACCAAGCGCCCACGCTGCATGCATAACACTTGGTATGCCGGTCTTGGCTAGGTATATCCGCCATCCACAACTCCTTGTCCTCACCCTTCGGTCCGTCTCACCTTGGGACCTCCTGTCCTTGTACTATCCTCAGTCGCAACTCCATTGTTTTATACTTGGCCACTCCCTATTATCCTATCCTGGCCACGTTTCTATTATCTTATCCCTTATTGTTTTATCCCCGTTTTGCATTCCTTCATTCTAATTTTACTCATTGTGGACAATAACCGCATGCTCTGCATAACTTGTTGTTCCACATTCCTTATTCCACATGTCACTTCTTAACCTATATAAGTAGGACATGCATGTACATATTTCCTCATTCTGGGTATCGACTAGGCTTCTGCCCTTCTACCTTCTTCCTCTCTGTAAAGTCCTCGACTTGGGCCAGCATCACCAGCATCCTCCCGAGTACCTGTCTGTTGCACATCGGTGGCATGCATGGCAAGTAGGGTGCAACGTATGAGTATGTTGAAGCCAAAGCCACTACTCTTGGCCTGCAGGACTTGGCCATTGTCTGCCTGACAACCCTTGGCAGTACCGAAGTCCATCAGTACCCAAAGCTTGACACTTTGGTCATAACCATTGTTTCATAGTCAGGCACCCCCTATTGTCCTTTCATTGGCCACATTTCTATTATTGTATCTTTTATTGTTCTATTCCCATTTGCATTCCTTCATTCTAATTTTACTCATTGTGGACAATACCCACATGCTCTGCATACCTTATTGTCCCACATTCCTTATTCCACATGTCACCTCTTAAGCCTATATAAGTAGGATATGTATGTACATATTTCCTCATTCTGGGTATTAACTAGGCTTAGGCCCTTCTACCTTCTTGTTAGAGTCCAAGTTCATGTCAGGTCTGAGCTGATGTAAGTTGGTCCAAGTTGTGTGTTTGGAGTCGTAAGGACTTGGCTTCAACTTTAATGTTGCGCCCTCCTCAATTGTCAGTCCTTTATTTCGGAGGTTTGGAGAAGATGTGTTTTGGAGTTCAGAGAGTGAGTGGGAATACTAAGTCGATATTCAAACTAAGGTATAGTACAGAAGTCTGGAGGTATTTATACATGTGATCCTTATTGTAACTAATTAGGAATGATCAAGAGAACAATAAGATGAATGAAAATGGAGTACAAGAGAAATATACAACTGGTGTTACAATAAGACTATTGTTCGACGAGAAAGGAAGATGTCCAAGGTCCAAGGTTAACGATGCTGGTCAGACTCAGAGGTGACCATGTAGGCTTGGACTTGGTTCAGAGTAGGGTTCTTTCGTAGCACCCTATGTCGGATGTCTGGGATATCGGAGTTATATCGCAGATATAACAGTGCCCCCCTGTGTCAAGTACACGTACCAAAACCCATCTATTTGGCATTGCCGACCGAGCAACCATCCTATATCCATGACCAAGTGTCCATGCCACATGCATAACACTTGGTACGCCAGTCTTGGCTCAGCACGTCCACCATTCACACTCCCTGTCTTCACCCTTTGGTCCGTCTCCCCTTGGGACCTCCTGTCCTTGTATTATCCCCAGTCACAACTCCATTGTTTTATACTCGGCCACTCCCTATTGTCCTATCCTTGGCCATGTGTCTATTATCTTATCCCTTATTGTTTTATCCCCGTTTGCATCCCTTCATTCTAATTTTATCCATTGTGGACAATAACCACATGCTCTGCATACCTTGTTGTCTCACATTCCTTATTCCACATGTCACTTCTTAACCTATATAAGTAGGACATGCATGTACATATTTCCTCATTCTGGGTATCGACTAGGCTTAGGCCCTTCTACCTTCTTCTCCTCTGTAAAGTCCTCGACTTGGGCTGGCATCATCAGCATCCTCCCGAGTACCTGTCTGTTGCAAAACCAGTGGAATGCATGGCAAGTAGGGCACAATGCACGAGGATGTTGAAGCCAATGCCACTACTCTTGGCCTGCAAGACTTGGCCATAGTCCACCCAACCTTTCGACAACACCCCTCGGCAGTACCAAAGTCTGTCAGTACCTAAAGCTTGACACCCTGTTAGGACTGAGCCTCGAGGTCCTGGCACTTAATGACGATGGAAGTTACCGTGGGAAGATTACGTGATTAGGTGTTGAAAAAAGGTATAAAGGGGGAACCCTTTTCCATAGTAGTAGCCCAACCATGTCGTCACATAATACCCCAATCTTGATGATGAAGCTGCTCTGGAGGAGCAGATGCAGGCGACCTCGGAGAAGCTCGAAAAGGTCCAAGCTGAGAAGACAAGGAAGGTGGAGGAGGAGGCCAAGGAGAAGCGGAAGGCCAAGGAGGAGGCCAAGTAAAAGGCGGAGGAGGAGGCCAAGCGGAAGCCAAAGAGAAGGCTAAACAGAAGGCCAAACAAGAGGCCGAAGAAAAAGCTGAAAAAGAGGCCAAAGAAAAGGCCAAAAAGGAGGCCAAGGAAGTGGCCAAAAAACGGGCCAGAGAGCAGGAGGCTATTAGGCTGCAGAAAAAGGAGGCTGAAAGACTTCTGAAGGAGGAAGAGGCCAAAAAGCTCCGAAAGGAGGCAGCTTCAAAAAAGGTCCCCAAGAAGACCCCTCGAAAGAAAGTCATAAAGAGTTCCCAAATAATTCTGGAGCTGTACACAATAGCGGAGGACAAATCCCAGCAAGGGGAATTGTTGGGGGTAGTCACTCAGAGGCCAACTCCGAATGTGGAAGCAGGGGGCTTGGGCCTGAATGAGCAGGAAAAGGAGTGAGTCCGAATGCTCCAACAGCAACATGCACTCCAAGTGCATTGGGCCCAGAAGGCCTACGAGAACTCCCCACCGAGGAGTGCCAGGATGGATGGTGCCGAGGTGGGTCTTGGTCCGCTTGAATCGAGTTGGAGGATGCTGATCAGTCTGTGTCCTGACTTGTATCATCAGTTGTCTGAGGACATGCTCAACTGGGTTGCGGAGCCTGGTTGGGTGTGCAAGCATTGCTCCAGTCAGGAGGAACCCTGTCTATAGCCATCCTCGGGGAAGGGAACCTCCTGCTTCATCTGTGTGGATCGGAAGGTGAAGTGCAAGGAGAAGGATGAGGAGGAGGAGATGGATGTTGAGGGGAAGAGAGGGAGGGTTGCTTCAGAGGATGGCATGGGTCCAAAGTCAAAGAGGAGGAGGCTGGAGGTAATGATTGAGGGGTCGTCTTGGGGTCTGGACCTCTCTGGAGCCACTATGAGGGAAGAGGTAGAGGAGATTTGTGGACTCAGGAGGGATATTCAGGACATGGGGGATGAGAACAAAAGGATCGCCGATGCCTTGGTCCACATGAACGAGCTCCGAATTTTAGAACAAGCTCAGTGGTTCAACTGGTCATAGAATTCTGATGACTGAATGGGAGATGCTCCAAGGGACACCTGGAAGGGGAAGGAGAAGGAGGCAGGGAAGGGCAAGGGTAAGGAGAAGGAGAAGAGGGATGAAGGGGGTTTGAGTCCAAGAGATGATGAGTCAGACCAGGATGATGCGCCAGGGTCTCTGGAGTAGGATGTTGCTCCAGATATATATATATATATATATTGATCCTGAGTTGAGTGAAAATGCCTAAGTCAGAGAAAATCAACTGTATCCGTCCGAGGTGAGGGGACTTAGGACATCGCCAGGGGACTTGGTTTGTCTGGGTATGCTTGGTGAAAGTCGGAGACTACCTCGGAGGTGTGACCAAGTTCATTGGCTGGGAGCCAGGATCTTTCGTCTTCGGTGCCATCATATCCGGACCATTGGACTAGGTACTGGAGAGGGCACCTGCATCTTCTGCCATCAATCTTGGAGTCAAGGATCTCGGAGATCTTGTATTTGGATTCCCCATCAATGATGACTGGGGGTTGGGATAGGAGTATGCATTTGGGGAAGGTGTTCCGAGTTGATGGTTCGAGCATGGAGACGTGGAAGATGGGGTGGATGGCTCTCGTGCTTTTGGGGAGTTGTAGAGTGAAGGAGATGGTTCCTACTTGTGCAATAATTTTGAAGTGACCTAAAAACTTCTCTGCTAGTTTTTTAGAAGGTCTTGTAGCTGGGACTTAACGAAGACTTTGTCTCCAACTTTGAAGTCTGGAAGAACCACTCGATGACAATCTGCGGAGGCTGAGTATCAGGTCTGAGCTTTGGATATAGTCTTTGGGAGTTGTTGATGCAGGTCGTCCAAGTTGACTACAAAGTCATGTGCCCGAGAGGAAGCAAGGTTGTGTTCGGGGTGAAAGGTGATGTTCGGACGATAGCCTTTATTGGCATAGAAAGATAGAAAGGAGAGATTCCTGTTGTTGCATTTGGGGCATTGTTGTATGCAAATTCGGTGATGGGTAGTAGTTTAGACCAATTGTTTTGCTGGTAGTTGCAATACACTTGGAGATACTGTTTGAGGGTTTGATTCATGCGTTCAGTTTGCCCATCCCCCTCAGGGTAGTATCCTGATGTGAAGTGAAGCTTCATGTCCAGGGCCTTTCTGAGGGATCGGAAGAATGAGAAGACAAACTCAGATCCTCGGTCTGAGGTGAGATGTGATGGAACCCCATGCTTTGAGAATACATGTAGGACAAAGAGTCTGGCAAGGGTTTGGGCGGTGATTGTGTTGACGGTGGGGATGAAGAGGGACTGCTTTGTTAGGCAGTCTATGATAATGAGGATCGTGTCATGGCCATCCGAAGTGGGCAGTTTCTCTATGAAGTCCATAGAGGCATTCGGGGATCGGTAATTGCTTGAGTAGCCCATAAGGGCAATGTCTCTGTGGCTTAAACCTCATACAAGTGGTGCAAGATTTAACATAGGACTTAATGGAATCTCAGAGCTTGGGCCAGACATAGTCTCTTTGGATGAGTTCTAATGTCCGATTCTGGCCGAAGTGTCCTGAGATTGGGTGGTTGTGTTTGTCTTGTAAGACTCGGAGTCAAAGATTTCCATTATCAGGGATGTAGATTCTTTTATCAAGGAGGAGAAGTCCATCCTCGGAGATGGTCCATCGATCGGTGGGGTTGTCCATTTGGGACGAGGCTGTGGGGTCTTCTCGGAGTGAGGTTCGGATGTCTTTATGGAGTTGTTCTACATCCATGATCATTGCAGCTCACATGACTGGAGTGTGCAGGGAGGTGGCTCAGAGTGATGATACAAGTTGTTCCATTGTAAAGACTGGTCAGAGGTTGTGCAGATTGATCTTGGTGTAGTCGATTCCTCCCTCTTTAGGGTAGATGTCCCATCATCTAGTCAGTGCATCGGGTTTAGCACCAAGGCAACTGGGTCGGAAGTGGATTACCATGTTGAACTGGGAGAGATATTTGGACCATCGGACCTGCCGATGGGTGAGTAACTTGGTTGTTGAGAAATATTCTAAATTCTTGTGGTTGGTGACAATGTTGATTGGATCTGCTGAACCTTCTAGGTAGTGTCTCCAGGTCTTGAAGGCTTCAAAGATGGCCAGTAGTTCTTTGTTGTGTATGTCGTAGTTCAATTCCAGAGGGGTTAAGGTTCGGGAGTGGAAGGCTATTGGGTGGATGTCGTTGTCCATTGGTGATATGGTGGACAGAATTGCTGTGAGGGTATAGTCTGAGGTGTCGGACTTAACAATGAGTTGAGATCTGGGGATCCACTGTTGTAGGATCAGTGCCGTAGTGAACGCCTTCTTGAGCATCTTGAAGGATGTTCTGCAATTCTCAGTAAAATTCCACGGAGTATCTTTTCATGTCAGACGAGTTAGTGGCACTGTGATGTCGGAGTAGTTGAAGATGAAGCATCAGTAGAAGTTTGTGAATCCAAGGAAAGACTGAACGTCTTTGATTTTTTGGGGTTCAGGCTATTCCTGGATGACTTTGACTTTGTCGTCGGCCATGGTCAGGCCCTTTGGAGAGAGGATGTATCCGAGGTACTCCACGGTGTTGGTGTGGAAGAAGCATTTATCTGCTCGGGCATATAGTTGGTTGATTTGGAGATGTCAGAGGACTTCTTTGACATGGTTTCTATGTTCTTCTAAATTGTTGGAGTAAATCAAGATGTTGTCTAGGTATACTAGTATGGACAGGTCTAGGAGGTCGGAGAAGATGTCGTTCATGAATTGCTGGAAGGCAGCTGGGGAGTTGGTGAGTCTGAAGGGCATCACACTCCATTCGAAAGATCCATAGCATGTGCGGAAGGCGGTCTTCCATTCATCACCTTCTCGGATGCATACCAGGTGGTATGCATGTCAGAGATCTATCTTGGTGAATATTTGGGCCTTTTGGGGGCTATCCAGTAGGTCGGAGATTCAGGGGAGTGGGTAGCAGTCCTTCTTTGTTATCTTGTTTAGTCCACAAAAGTCGACACATAAGCATAGCAATCCATCTTTCTTTTGGGCCAAGAGGACTGGAGCGCCCCCAGGGGAGCATGAGGGTCATATAAACCCTGTGGATATGTTCTCATCTAGAAACTCTGGGAGGGACTTCAGTTCACTTTTGGAGAGAGAATAGATCGGATCGAATGGGGGTGATGTGAATTCCTCCAGTTCAATCTTGAGGTCATATGGTCGGTGAGGGGCTAAGGTGTTGGCCCGAGTTTTGCTGAAAACGTCTTTAAACTCATGGTACTCGCTCGGGACATTACTCAGGTCTATCGGACCTTCTTCAGAGTCTTGGCGGTTGGAGAGGAAGAGCTGGAAGGTTTGTATACCTTCCATTCTTGATATTTGGGCGAAAGCTGCTGCATTTACTAGGGCAACCTTTGATGCCATGAGCTGGGGTCTTAGAGGGGATGGAGTTTTGGATGAGCATGGAGTCTTAGCTGCTGGCTCGGATGGTACCTGGAGATTAGCTGTGGTTGGAGAGCTGAATGATATACTGCCCAATCCCCAATCAATCAATGAATTGTAGTGGGTGAGCCAGTTGTGTCCGAGGACTGCCAAGCAACTAGAATCCAACAGAGTTATGTAGAATGTAATGGTGTGCTGCTCCCCTGTTGGGAAGCAAACATGGAGGGCAATGGCTTTTCAAATTATAGAGTTGGAGGAGCCATCGAAGAGTCATAGCGGAATCGGAGTGATGTTGTAGGTTTGGAGTTGATGCTTTGTAGCATAGTCGGAGTCCAGGAAGCAATGAAGTTGATCCTGAGTCTACTAGAGTGTCAATATAGGTGGTTTCAAGGTGGAGATGGATGGTCAGGGAGTTTGGACTGGAAAGAGTGGATGCATTGAGTCTCATCTCCATTGGTGTATCATTGGGTTTAGCACAGCCCCTAACTGATGCTGGAGTTGAAGGGCTGCTTAAAGATTTTTTGACTCCAAGGTATCTTCTACTTTGGAGATCATTGCCTTGGTCGTTCTTTCTACCATAGTGTTTGCATGTCCCTTGGTGGTGGAGGTTGACTTGGGACATTCCTTTGCTACATGACCAGTTCTTCCACAGAACAGGCACAGGTTGTGGTCAAAATGGCATTGTCATTCTTGAGGCATGAGTTTGCGATCTTTGCTGAGTTTTGTGGTCATGTCCGAGGTTGTCTTATTTGGGGTCTGGTTGGGGTTTGCAAGTCTGGTGCTTGTACTTGCGATCGGAGCTGTCGGTGCCCTGTTTCAGTCATTCAGACGTTCAGGGGCTTTGGGTGTGGAGGCTTCCCAAGACATTTCAGAGTGGCATTCCCAATAATGGGAATCAATCGACTGGGACAGTCATTGTAGTTACAGTAGGGAGTCGGGTTTTCCTACACAGGCAATTTCATCTTTGATCCTGATGGGTAGGCCGTTGTAGTATTGTCAACAGAGTGCAGAGTCTCCCCACTGAATGCGAACGGCAAGCCTGCCTGTTGAATTCCACCACGTACTTTGTGATGCGTTGGTTGTTGCACATTCAGAGGGCTTCGAGGTCAGCTTTGGCCTCTCCTTCTGGATCATGGGGGCCAAAGTTGGCTTTGAGTTTGGAGACGAATTCCTGACAATCATAGAGCCAGTAAGGGTCTTCTTCGGAGGAGAGACTGGGTTCAAAGTAGTCCAAAGCAGTGCCAGGTAGATATGATAGTATATAGGTTACTTTGGCACTGTTGGAGTCAAAGACATCAGGACGGTCTCAAAATTTTAAGGTGCACTGCACCAGGAACGGTTGTAATTTTTTGGCATTGGAGCCATTGAAGGGGTCAGGGTCTCAAATCTTGGTCTGAGCTGATGATTTCTTCGAGCTGGACAGATGTTTGGCTAACATGGTGATGGCTTCCACCAAGTTGGCTTCACCATTAGTGTCGTCTGAGGGTGGCATTTGGGGTTCTAGGAGGGGGTTTGACGAGTGTTTGGATGGTGGGTTTGGGGCTGGTCAAGGGCTTGGTGGCATATGGACATCGGGTTCTGTGGCAGGTAAGTTTGGGGTCAGGGATAGGTGGCATACCAAAGCTACTCTAAGTGTTTTAATGGCTCTGATTCATTCACTGTGTCTCATAGATGATCAGGAGTGTGAGTTCAAATATACTGTTAGAGTCCGAGTTTGCATCAGGTCTGAGCTGATGTAAGTCGGTCCAAGTTGTATGTTTGGAGTTGTAAGGACTTGGCTTCAACTTTAATGTTGCACCCTCCTCGATCGTCAGTCCTTTATTTCAGAGGGTCGGAGAAGATAAGTTTCAGAGTTCAGAGAGTGAGTGGGAATATTAAGTTGATATTCAAACTAATGTATAGTACAGAAGTCTGGAGGTATTTATACATGTGATCCTTATTGTAACTAATTAGGAATGATCAAGAGAATAATAAGATGAACGAAAACGGAGTAGAAGAGAAATATACATCTGGTGTTACAATAAGACTATTGTTTGATGAGAAAGGAAGATGTCCGAGGTCCGAGGTTAACAATGCTAGTCGGACTTAGAGGTGACCATGTAGGCTTGGACTTGGTTTGGAGTAGGGTTCTTTTGTAGCGCCCAATGTCGGATGTCTGGGATGTCAGAGTTATATCACAGATATAACACTTCTCCTCCTCTGTTAAGTCCTCGACTCAGGCCGGCATCCTCAGCATCCTGCCGAGTATCCCGTCTGTTGCAAATCAGTGGCACACATTGAGAGTAGAGCACAAAACACGAGCACATTGAAGCCAAAGCCACTACTTCCAGCCTGTAAGACTTGGCCATTCCCGTCTGACACCTTGGCATTCCCAAAGCTTGACACATTCAGAGATCACTATTTGCTATAATTTATATATGATACCTCTGGTAGAGATGAAATATAGTTAAGGTTAGCCAAGCTCTCTAGGTTGAAGAAAGCTCCCATAAATGCTAGAGTCAAGTGGTAAATATCATGACTTATCTAGTATTGTAAGAAGGGGAGACTGAATTTTCTCATAAGGCACTATGTCAAGCACTGAGAATGCCAACAATGTGTGGGCCAAGTACTATTGCAATAGTACCAATTTCATGATGCTGGTGAGAATCGGCCAAGTCCTGCAGCCTGATTGGGGTAGTTTGGCTTCAATGTACCCATGCATTTCACCCTGCTTTCCATGCATGCCACTTATTTCAGACAGAAGGGAAACTTGGGAGAGTGCTGAGAGTGTTGGCCCAAGTAGAGGACTTCAGATGGGAGGAGGGAAGACAAGAAAGCATAAGCCAAGTTGATATTCAGAATGAGGAACTATCTACATCCATGTTCAACTTATATATGATAAGAAGTGATATGTGGAATCAGGGTGGCATAAGACATGGACAAAAGAATAAGGTATAGAGACCATGTGGAAGTATTGTCTACAATGCTCAAGAATAGAACAAAGAATATAAATGAAAATAGAACAATGAGATATGGGATACAATAATAAGAGTGCAAATGAGAATAAGATAATAGAAAGTGACAGAATATAAAATAATAAAGTCATGGCTGAGGATAAAACAATAGAAAATGTCCTGAGGTAAAATGGGCCAAGAAATAATGAATAAATGAATAAATGAAGAATGGATGATGAGTGGAGTGGGAGGTGTGAATGATGAATGTGCCGAGCCAAGACCCATGTACTAAGTGACTTGTATATGACTTGGTCACCTGCATTTGCAATTAGATTGATCATTTGGTCAGTACTACCAAGTGAACCGATGCTTGGTATATGTACTTGACACACTACCATTTTACCTCAGAGGACTGGAGAAAGATTGTTCAAGGAACTATTTGTTTTTCTACAATTTACTCTCTTTCCTATCATTTTATTCCTTTCAATGCCCTTCATGGCTTACTCCTCCTTTATTAGTATTTCCTCTCTCTTTTCTGCTATCTGTGTTTTCTTCTTGTCTTTTCCTTGTGATATGACTTACTCATATCAAAGTTGCAATGGCTATAGTATCTGCTTAGGTAAAGGATATCCCCACCCTTTTCTCTTCAGGATCTCACTCACCTAAGCCTGTGTAGTAATCCATGGGCAAGAGATGTTGCCCTTACAGCAAGATGGATGTAAAAAAGAAAGTACATAGTCTGAGTTACTAACTGGTAGAAGGAATCTTGAATTTTCAAAGAGGTTATCTAATAGTATAGGACTATATACTATGAGAGAGTGTTGGAGATACTGGCAATATCATCGAGAGAGTTATATTAAAGTAGATTTTATGAGAACAATATGACTATAATAAAGATACAGTAGGGGACAAACTATTTAAGTGTTTTGAACATTTGTGTTGTACTGTAAATAATGGGAGGACTAAATAATCAAAAAATATCATGTAATTATTGGAGATAGCCCTGCTTCTGAACTTCTGGTCACAATCAAAGATAATTACATAACTCTCAATATTCATTGAGATATTAATTATTAAAAAAAAATGAAGCATTTGAATGGTTTTGTCCCTCATATTTTTTAAACAAGAAATTGTATATATCAGTTCTTGGTAAAGCCCCCATTTGCTCTCATAACTGCCTGCACCCTTCTAGGCATACTCTCAAACAACTTCTGACACAGCTCTGGCTCTATCTTCTCCCATTCCACTCCAATCCTCTCCCATAGCTCATGCACTCTACTAGGGGAGTGTTCATGGTCAGAAAGGTGCTTTTTGACAATAGTCCAGAGGTGTTCAATGGGGTTTAGGTCAGGGGACTGAGCTGGCCATTTCATGACCTTATAGCCATGGTCAGAAAACCACTCAGTGGCCTTCTTGCACGTGTGCTTGGGGTCATTATCCTGTTGAAAAATAATGTCAGTAGAATCTTTACCATAATACTCCAGGCTAGCCTGAAGCTCATCATCCAAAATCTTCCTCTACAACTCCCCATCCATCCTTCCATCAATTTTGGTAGCATAGCCAGGTCCTTCCCACAATATACAACCCCATACCATCACAGAACCTTCACCAAACTTCAGTGTTCCCTCAACTAGCCTATCATTCAAAGGCTCTCCAGCCTTTTTGTACACCCATCTCCTTCCATCTGACCCCAATTGATTGATTTTGATCTCATCTGATCAGACAACATGCTTCCAGTCCTCTAGAGTCCACTCCAGATGAGCTTCTGCAAACTCCCTCCTTGCCTTCCTATGTCCCACACTAAGAAGTGGCTTCTTTCTCTTTACAACTGCCTTCATCCCAGCCTTCTTCAGGTTCCTCCTTATAGTTTTGGATGTCACTGGTTCATTGAGAATGTTTTTGAGCACCTGAGTACCCTGGATTGCATTCTGAATCTTCCCTCTTTGCATGAGTGATACGATATGGTGGATGTTGGAGGGGGATATCTTAGATGGGCAACCACCAGTAGCCTTAGGTATATCAGGAAAGTTTTTCCTGCCAATGGTAGAGATAGAGCCAACAGAGACACCAAGGTAAGAGGAGATGTAGTGGCTAGAATGACCAGTTTTGAGAATTGGATGATAGGTCAACTTTAGCAGCAGAGAGAGGCTTCATGGTTCTGAACAAGGGATGGTTGGCTTTTTTTGGACAAAAACAAACTATAAAAAGGTTCACATGATGTCACATGACTTGTCATGTGATTTCCAGCCATGTATATACAATTTATTGCATTAATAACTGTAAGGGACAAAACCATTCAAATGCTTTATTTTTTAAATAATTAATATCTCAATGAATATTGAGATTTATATAATCATATTGATTGTGACCACAATTTCAGAAGCAGGGCTATCTCCACTAATTACGTCGTATTTTTTGATTATGTAATCCTCCCATTATTTACAGTACAACACAAATGTTCAAAACACTTGAATGGTTTTGTCCCTTACTGTATACAGGACACAACTTGAATTTTTTTTGACCATGATATTCAGGAACAATCCCCCAACCACCCTTTTTGCAATTCCTTTTCAACAACCCAAAGTTCTGCAATCCCAAATTCCCACAATTCCATAACCATGGTTCCACTCTTGTGGTGACAGCAAAGCAATTGATCTCAACTATATTCCAAATTGGACTCTGATGGTGCTCATCCCATATCACCTTCACTGTCACCACATCACACCGCCAACCATTCTATTCAGCACTCCAATCTTCAGACCAGTATATCATCATGTCCTTTTCAGAGCTCATTCCTGTGCAACACTACAATGCCTAGGATACACATATCCAGGCAGAACTATTAACACATCATTATCTTTATATACCTCTGTCAAGTATACATACCAAGATCCATTTATTTGGCAGTGCTGACCGAGCAGCCATCCTATGTCTACGTCCAAGTGTCCATGCCACATGCATATCACTTGGTACACTCCTTGCCATTACCCCTCGCATACTTTACACCACTCATCATCCATTAATCCCACCATGCCTACTCCTCATTCCTCAATCCGCCTCACCTCAGGACTTCCTGTCCTTGTATTATCCTCGGCCATGGATCCATTGTTTTATAGTCAGTCACTTCCTATTGTCCTATCCTTGGCCACATTTCTATTATTCTATCTTTTATTGTTCTATCCCCATTCTACATTCCTTCATTCTAATTTTACTCATTGTGGATAATAACCACATGCTCTGCATACCTCGTTATCTCACATTCCTTATTCCACATGTCGCTCCTTAAACCTATTTAAGTAGGGCATGCATGTACATATTTCTTCATTCTGGGTATCAACTAGGCTTAGGCCCTTCTACCTTCTCCTCCTCTGTTAAGTCCTCTACTTAGGCCAGCATCATCGGCATCCTCCCGAGTACCCTGTCTGTTGCAAATCAGTGGCATGCACAGAAGAGTAGGGCACAATGCACGAGTATGTTGAAGCCAAAGCCACTACTCCTGGCCTGTAGGACTTGGCTACTCCCATCCGACAACTCAGCAGTCCCAAAGCTTGTCAGTTCCCAAAGCTTGACAACCTCCCCCAGCACATTTCTCACTGAGAAGATGATGCCATCCAATCTACACTCAGTCATATATGATAGGAGATGCAGTCTATTTCCCAGAAAGCTGAGAACCATACATATTTCTTGGAATGATGTCTAGACCAGCATATCGTGATAGGAGTAGAGTGGAATACAAGGCAGAGTTCAGGGCACCATCCCATCCTGATTACCCTGCCCACTCCACTTGACTCAGTCTTAAACACAAAATGAGAGTGCATGACCATATATCCATTAGTCCTCCTACTCCCAGACCCCTATCCTTGGATTGGATATTGGAGAAATTCCAGAAGATATGTTGTCTGTGACCTGGAAATACTCCGAGATGACACAGTTGCCTGACTCATCTTAAGGCCCCTCAGGAGTAGTGGACAAGGTTGTTAGATGTTTATTGATAGACTTCCTTATTGTTTCTGTTATATGTTTCTCCTTTTCTTGGCTTGACTCAGACCTGTTTCCTATTCTGTTAGTCTTTTCTCATTGTTACTCATCATCCTTACATTTTTGGTTAGTCTCCCCCTATCATAGCCCCTAGCCCTTATTCACGTAGCCTCGATGCTGTACTATTTCTCCAGAGTTTCTCCATAGTTTCCTCTTTTGTAAACTTTGTTCTCATGCTTTGTCATTCAACTGAAATAGCCAACCTCTCATATCGTTTTACATCATTGCTTGGTTTTTATATATAAAGGCCTCTGGCTTACCTCTGTAATAACAAGTTTACAAGTTAAAGTCCTAAGTGTCAGGAGTCGGATACTGACGGACTTCGGTACTGCCTAGGGGTGTTGTCAAAAGGTCGGGTGGACTATGGCCAAGTCCTGCAGGCCAAGAGTAGTGGCGTTGGCTTCAACATACTCGTGCGTTGCGCCCTACTTGCCGTGCATGCCACTGTATTTGCAACAGACA
The DNA here is from genome assembly GCA_003314275.1 of Chroogomphus rutilus. NCBI lineage: Eukaryota > Fungi > Basidiomycota > Agaricomycetes > Boletales > Gomphidiaceae > Chroogomphus > Chroogomphus rutilus. The sequence continues at coordinate 5,383 of QLPI01004376.1, read as the reverse complement.
GATACTCAGGGGGATGCTGAAGATGCCGGCCCGAGTCGAGGACTTAACAGAAGAGAAGAAGGTAGAAGGGCCTAAGCCTAGTCGATACCCAGAATGAGGAAGTATGTACATCCATGTCCTACTTATATAGGTTAAGAAGCGACATGTGGAATAAGGAATGTGGGACAACAAGGTATGCATAGCATGTGGTTGTTGTCCACAACGAACAAAATTAGAATAAGGAATGCAAAGCGGGGATAGAACAATAAAAGACAGGATAATAGAATCGTGACTTGAGATGGGACAATAAAGAGTGGCCAAGTATAAAACAATGGGGGCATATCCGAGGATAATACAAGGACAGGAGTCCTGAGGTGAAACGGACCGAGGAATGTGGATGGCAGATGTACCGAACCGAGAACGGTGTATCAAGCGTTATGCATGCTGCGTGGATGCTTGTACATGGACGTAGGATGGTTGTTCGGTCGGTACTGGCGAATAATGGGACCTCGGTATGTGTACTTGACACTAAGTCAAGTCTCCAAGTCCAAGTCAAGACTAGTCTAGAAATGTCTAGACTATTGTATTCAAGTCCAAAGCCAAAGTCCAAGTCTTAGTCAGTGTGACACATATGCATCTCAGGTCATGTCCCTGTTACATTACATCCTAATCACTCACGTTCTATTTTCTTTCATACATCGCCACTCACAAGTCACAGAACCTAGTCCAGCTGTGTCAAACAACTGCACTAGACCCTGCCAGAGAAAAGACCAGTATGCGCAGGCTTTTAGATATTAATTACTTTGAGCAACTCTACAGTGGTAGGTGTCTCAAAGGATCACCACATATCTAACTCCCTTGTTCTTCACTTTCCATTGACCCCTTGTATTTCCTCCCTCCCCTTGTCTTTAGACCAGACAGTAGAAAATACAAGGAGTAGTTACATGTATATAACCCCCAGTTGACTGGACTATTTGCCAGTACAAATATTGACTTAATTTGCATCCTAGTTCTCATTTAGTTTCTGGCTTACTTCTGACTTAGCCTCTTGCATGTTTCTGATTTTCCAAAATTAGGGACAGATGATTAAGGAGTGTGCAACACATAAGTTGAAGCCAAGTCCCTCTGACTTTGAACACCAAAATGACTAGTCATACAATTCCAACAGCATGACCGACCACCACTCTACAGTGACTCACAAAACTGAGTCAATGTTTGGTGCTTTTGGACCATTCATTGAATAGCTTTGAATGTAAAACCTATATGAAAAATTGTTAGTGCATCAAAGAACAAATCTGATCAGGGCTATGCAAGCATTAAAAGTTATATAATTCTGATCAGGGGTGATGAAGATATGGGCAATTCAAATCAAGGGGCCCATTGACTCAGTTTTGTGAGATGGTATTAGAACAATCAGAATCTGATGCTCCATCTATTATATAACATGCAACCCTTGATAGATGGTTACTATGGTAACCTTATATTTAATGAGAACTCAAATTAAGGTATTTAATCACCTCCAACATGTCCAGAACTTCACTACACTCCAATGCACCCTACTTCCTCTGCTCAAAAAGAAAACATCCTCTCCTTGGCCTCTCATGGTCATTCCACTCACACTATTGCCTCAAGACTTAGCCTCAGCCGGTCCATAGTATCCAGGACTCTCAGAACTCTCCATCCCAACCAGCCCTGCTCCTCTGGAGGTCATCCCCCCAAGCTTTCCTCTAGAGATCAATATTCTATTTTATCACAAATTGCTACTGGCAGAGCTGCCAATGCTACTCAGGTCACTAAACACATCAATACAATTATCCCCCACCCAGTCTCCTCAGAAACACTCAGAAGAGTTCTCAGGAAACATTCATTCAAGGCTGTGGTGAAGAACAAAAAGCCCTTCCTTAGTGCAAGGCATAGACAGCTGAGGTTGGCCTTTGCTTTGAAGCACAGAGAGTGGACTGTAGAGGACTGGAAGAGGGTCATTTGGTAAGATGAGACCAAAATCAACAGGTTTGGGTCAGATAGGAGGCAGTGGGTCTGGAAACAGAAGGGGGAGGGGTTGATTGAGAGAGAGGTGCAGGGATAGTCAAGTTTGGAGGGGGAAACATTATAGTATGGGGGTGTATATGATGGGATGGTGTTGGCCAGCTCACAGAGATTGAGGGGAAGATGGATGCTGATTAGTTTGTGTCTATTTTGGAGGACCATCTGCTGCCCAGCCTGGAGGAAAGTAGAATTCCTGAGGAACAGGTAATTTTTCAACAGAACAATGACCCAAAGTACAAGTCAAAGAAGGCCAAGAACTGGATGGAAAACAACAATATCACTCTCCTTGACTGGCCTGTACAGTCTCCAGACCTGAATACTATTGAGCACCTCTGGGATCATACAAAAACCAGGCTTAAGGAGTATCCAACACTACCCAAGGGAGGTTGGCAAATTTGGGAGAGAGTAGAGGAGGTATGGAATAACATACCACCAGAGGTGTGTCAGAATTTGATAGAGAGTATGCCTAGAAGACTTGAGGCAGTAATTAAGGCCAAGGGGGGCAATACCAAGTACAATTGCAACTTACTATTTCTCTAATACCCTCTCACAAAACTGAGTCAATGAGCCCTTGATTTGAATTGCCCATATCTTCATCACCCCTGACAGGAATTACATAATTTTTCAATGGTTGCATAGCCCTGATCAGATTCTTTCTTTGATGCACCAACACCTTTTTCATATATGTTTTACATTCAAAGCTATTCAATGAATAGTCCAAAAGCACCAAACATTGACCCAGTTTTGTAAGTCACTGTAAGTCCTAGTGCTTCATCACCTGCTTTCTGCCCCTATAGTTTCTGTCTCCTCAACTCTACAACCTAGAAACTTTAATCCCCCCTGTGAAACCCTTCGGAAACCTATTGAATCTTTTGGTAGCATTATTTATAAGTGTATGACATGTGGATTTAACAAGTGTAGTAACAATGGTGAGGTTCTGAATAGGGTATGGCTTCAACTTATGTGTTGTGCCTACTGGACCACACTGGACCCTAATTTTATTGGGTTGTCTAATCCCACATACTATTCATACCTCATGAATCTTAATGAATGTTTAAGACAACACAGCTCTATGAGTAGTATTGACAACCTGATAACTGAATATGGCTCTGTCAAGTGCACGTACTGAGTATCTGGTAACTTGGCAGTCCCGACCAAACAATTAGTCTAACTCCATGCACAAGTGACCAATCCACACAAATATCACTTGGTACATTGGTCTGGGCTCAGCACATTCACCATTCACATTCCCTATTCCCATCCCTCATCTACCCTTCCCACTCATTATCTACTAATCCTGCCCCATCTACTCCTTAATTCTTGACCCACTCTACTTTGGGACTTTTCACCATTGTTTCATCTTTGGCCATGACCCTATTATTTTATTTGGTCACTCTCTATTGTTCTATTCTTGGCCACATTTCTATTATCTTATTTTCATTGTTCTATTCTCGTCCACATTCCTTATGTAGTTGGGTCTGGCAGATAGGGTTTTCTGGGGTGTTCCCATGCTATAATATCGGAGAGTTGGTGGGGCAAATGGGGGAATGATGCCCTAGATTTTCCTATGAATTTAGATGTATTTATCTATAGGAAATATATTTCCCTATGGCAATTCTACTGGGAGCTGAGTCCCGGGTTTACTCTCTGCTTAGGTGCCATACCGGGAATCCGGCCTGGGCTCCAAAGCATCGGTTTATATATTTGTGGTCCTCCCACAAGTAAGATATAATATCTAGTAGTGTAATATAATATATATGGTTGGAAACCCAACTGTGACCCAGCCTTGCTGTACAACAAGTAACTGGTGTCTTAGTCCCAAATAGGGAAGTACGCACTCGGTGCTTAACCTTCAGTCAGTGTGAGTGATAGGTATTTAAGTATAGCCCAATGGCTAGTGAGATGGGGGGCAATCATACAATTAGAATTGCTTGTTTTTGCTTACTATTCTACTGTAAATATGTCTTGAATTTATATGAAATGGAAAGTGATTGGTAAGACGAAAACTTCATAGAGTGAAGTTAGAAGCTGGCCTAATGTGGCCATACATGTGGTACAACTGCATATATGTGGTGGAAATGATATGGGTGAAAACTTCACAGGGGATAGGATAGAAATAGAATAGAATTAAAGAAAAACTGAATGAAATAGAACATGCCAGTAAATCTCCTTTCCAATGTGCCCAAGTGATGTGAGCCGGCCCTTGGGGCTAGGTATGGGGCTGGGTAGACAGTGTTGGGTAAAACCCGCTGCTAAAATCATGGAAATATTTATGTATCTTCCTCATAGTATGTGAAGCCCTGGTATGGAGTCTAGTATTGATTGGGGAATTGTTGGGGGAGATATTCTGGTTTTAGTGTAGAATATATATATAAAATGACTCATTAGTCCCTGGTTCTAACACCTTATTCTATTCTGGATTACTGTGAACAATACTTCCACATGATTCTTCATACCTAATTGTTCTCCATGCCACCCTGTTCCACACCTCGCTTCTTAACCTATATAAGTAGCAAATGTATGCAGATAGTTCTTCACTCTGAATATCAACTTGGTTTACATCTTCTTGTCTTCCATTCTCCTGTCTGAAGTCCTTTACTCAAGCTGACACTCTCGGCACTCTCCCAGGTCTTCCTTCTGTCTAAATTAGTGGCACGCATGGAAGAGCAGGGTGCAACACATGAGTATGTTGAAGCCAAGCCACCCCAATTGGTCTGCAGGACTTGGCCGATTCCCACTCACAATATTGGCATTACTGAATCCTAACAGGCTCTGTCACTCAACATAAAGTGGTCTTCATTAAATGAGTCATCCTGAAAGGTTACCCATGTGGACTAGATTGTGTAGTGGTTAACAGCATAGCTATATATTCTATAGCCCTGGGTTCAAACCCCAGTCTGGTCATTCTTTTCACCTCAACAAATTTTGCATAGACAGAGAATGTAATAGCGAGACAGATATTAAGATGGAGGTGAATGGAGGGATCTTAGCTCACATGTTAGTCAATATTCTGATGGAAGAGCAGACTATTAAATGTACAAGGTCTTATGCTACTTGCTTATCTACAAGGATTTGAATAGATTCCTATAATAGACGAGAAAGTCCAAAGATTGAAAGTGTGAGAGTAGGATACTATGTCTCAATCTTGATCTCCTCCATGACAATGTGGGATGATGTATCATTCTGATACCAGTGGAGTTACCCTATAAGGAACATAGCAGCAGATCCAATATCAGAAATAGAAATGACAGAATGGAATTGTGAAGAAGGAAAGTGGAGCAGAACATATAAGGAAATATTCAAAGTCAAAATGGTAAAGTGGTTAATAGAAATACTGAAGATGGATGTGTGAGCATAT
>QLPI01004359.1:0-10134 GCA_003314275.1 Chroogomphus rutilus | reverse complement strand
TTTAGGACGCATTCCGTGACAACTTTTTAGTCCAATGGATTCCCGAATCCATGCTCACCAGGACAATTCCTGTGTCTCGTCCCCGGGTATACCTGATCGACTTCGAGGTGGCTGTAGACTTTCCACCTGAATGCCCTCCGGAAGAGTGTGTCTGCATTGGCTACCCTCTAGGCGGTTCCTTTCCGGAACCTGAAATGTATTCTAGACCGATTCCGCTTGAATTGGGACCTGGCAAACCGTATAATCCTTTCAAATTAGATGTCTGGCAATTTGGCGTGAGCTTCCATCTATTCAAGGTATGCGGATCTTATTATATTGGTAAATTTTTTCCTCTAATTTGTTCCACCATGAAGACCACCATTCCGGAAATAGATGATATTCTAGCAGATTTCTTTGTAATCAACCCAGAGCTTCGCATGGATGCAAATGAGGCACTAAAGAGGCTTGGAAAGGTAGTTCATACCATGAGACCAGAATCATTGGTCATTTCGCCGAAGGTACTTCCTAGGGAAGGTTCATGATGAAAATTTATTAAATGGTTGGTTATAAACTGTTGAGCCGTTCCTTGTTGCATCTAATAGGGCTTATACCTGTCATAACCTTCTTCTAAGCGTTTTGAGTAGTTGGAATTTATAATACCTGTTTAATACCTGTTTAACCAATAACTTTTGAGCTTTACTGGTCATTTGTCCATGAAGGGATACTCTTGTGGCTCAAATCCTATTGACACCATGGATGGTTTCATAAAAACTCAAGTTAGAAACGTCAATTTCATGTGCAGGCAGTATATGTGTGGTATCCATACCTCCCATGTTAGAATGGTGTATTCTAGCAGTTTATTATCATGAAGAAAATATTTGATAAGCTTTTATGTATTTTCTTCATGAGTAGCAAAAATCTTGAAAGCTCGTGGATAAGTCCTATAGGACCTCGTGAGAAAACGACAGATAGATTGTTTATTTCGTCCGCGTCTAAGTCAGACAACGACCAGGCTTGAGATGTATTATTTCAGCTGGTGGCTGTGACTCGAGTTAAAGAAGAAGAGGTCGCAAGACTGGCTAACAAGTTTGTGGGGAATATTTTGTTGTTACTACTCTTCTTGTTATACAAAGGTACTGGTATTTATATACAACTTCCCCAGTGAACTCGGTCAGTAACTCCTAAGTAGAGAATCCCCCTAACTATGAGAGATGTATGTTGGTGATAAGAACTGGTGACCATTTTTATTTGATTTTGAGTAAGATTCCATCCTGTCATGGGATCTGGACTCTCTGTTATGCCCGCCATTGTATGTATCCCTGAATCCCATATGTCTGGCCCTTGATTGGTAATGACATGATATACCTCCATTTGGTATCAACCGGTCATGGGTTGTAAGTTAGATCCAGATTGAATAGGTGTTATTGTATGGAGATGTCGGAAATTATCTGTGGGCCTGTACCAGTTTGTTGGGTACATATATATGTCTCCCCTATAAGCAATCTCCCCCTATGTCGGTACTTTGTATCTCCCTCTCCCTAGTCCATCTCCAAGAAACATGGAGATAAAGAAATGTACTACATGGTGGTAATTTTAGAATGATAAAAAAGAAATGAGAACTACAAAGAATTGATGCAACATGTTGCAGTAACAATATATTTATTATACAAACATCCATTTCTCAATAATTATATACCTAATTGTTGTGTACAAGCAATAGCTGTCTGCTTTTGTAATCAGTGTTCTTTTGGTTGCAGCTACTGTGCTAAGCATAAATTTTCTGAATGCCCCTCAAGTCATTGATAATATTTACTCATTGTAACTGGCATGCTCTGTGACAGAGTGTACACACTGTAAAATATTGCAAACATAATTTTACTTCTGTGACCAAGTGTGGAAATATAACAAATCTTGAAGATAAAAAGTACCCTTACTGTGTTACTGATTAGAATAAGAGCTGGAGTAATGTAGGAATAAACAAGTAAAATTCCTGCAATTAAGCAGGAGATAGAATAATCAAGATTTTTGGACTTTTAAACTAGGAATGAATGCAAAAATAGTGAGATTACTTTTTACAAATAATACACTAAATATTACAATCAATAGGAGTTATACAAACTTATAGAAACAATGATTACAGGAGAGAATGAGACAACATAACATTACAATGGGGGTCAATGTTTTGGAACCTAGACAAGACTTTGGTGTTGAAGATATATGTTAAGTCTAAGGTCAAACTGCTATTAACTAGGTCAACCAAAAGGTTTCTGTTGGTTGGAAGGCCCTGGGTCAAATAACTGAGCTGAGCTATAGACAATGGTTGATGGTTGATGATCAAAGCAGGAAGACAGGTGATGGGTTGGAAGGCAATGGGAGGATGGACAATGGGTGGATGGGCAATGTCAGGCACCAGGAATGCCAACGATGTGTGCACCAAGTACTATTGTAATAATGCCAACTTCATGATGCTGGCAGGAATTGGCCAAGTCCTGCAGACTGATTGGGGTGGCTTGGCTTCAATGTACTTATGCATTGTGCCTGTCAAGTACATGTACCAAGCAACGGGTAACTTGGCAGTGCCAACCAAACAATCAGTCTAATTCCACACACAAGTGACCAAACCACATATAAGTCACTTGGTACATCGGTCTCAGCTTGGCACATTCATCATCCACACTCCCCATTCCTATCCCTTGTCCACTCTTCCTTCAATTATTTTCCATTATTCCCATCCCATTTATCCCTTATTTCTCAGCCCATTTTACCTCAGGATATTTCTTTATTGTTTTATCCTCATCCATGATCCTATTGTTTTATATTCAGTCATTTTCTATTATCATATTCTTGGCCACATTTCTATTATCTTATCTTCATTGTTCTATTCTTGTTTACATTCCTTTATTGTATTCTTGATCATTGTGGATAATACTTCCACATGCTCTACATACCTTATTGTTCTCCATTCCTTATGCCATCCTGATTCCACATCTTGCTTCTTAACCTATATAATTAGTGCAATGTATGTAGATAGTTCTTCACTCTGAATATCGACTAGGTTTATGCCTTCTTGCCTTCCCTTCTTCTGTATAAATTCCCTGACTCAGGCCAACACTCTTGGCACTCTCCCAAGTATCCCTTCTGTTCCAAATTAGTGGCATGCATGGAAAGTAGGGTGCAATACATGAGTATGTTGAAGCCATGCCACTCCAATCGGCTTGCAGGACTTGGCCAATTCCCACCAGCATCGTGAAGTTGGCATTATTATAATAGTGCTTGGCCCATACATTGTCAGCATTCCCAGTGCCTGACAGTATATTCAGAGTCACACTACTTCCGTACTTTTCCACTTGTTACAATTATGCCCCCACAAACTACATCATCAGCTCATGCCAAAGACAATCAGCTCACCTCTATAGTTTTACAATGCAGGGTGCATGAGGCCTCTGGCACTCCACCCCTCCTTATCAGTTACACTTCACCATCAATTGAACTATGGCATCTCACCTCCCCCTTTGAGCAAGAGTTATGCATTGAAGAGGTGATTGATGATGACATCAAATACATAGATGATGACAATGGCAACCAGGAACCCTATTTGGTAGAGGACAAACTCAGCTCAGTACATTCTCATGCAAGTACTGAGACTGAGGGACAGCCTCAGCAAAATCAGCAGGCAGACACACCTGAACCTCCTTGCACCCCTGTAGCCGCACTCCCTCAACCCATGGCTGCACCTCATCAGCCTGTGGCCATGCCTCCTCCACCTGCAGCCACACCCCCTCAGCCTGTAGCTATACTGCTGCAAGCCAGGCAAGCTCCCCAAGCCAGGCCAGGCAGGCTCCACAAGCTGGGCCAACTCCTGGTGCCAGGGCCCCCATAAACCCAGCCAACCATGACCTTTTACATGCTATCCTTGAACTCGGTAGAACAGCCTGACACCATTGTCAGGATAGTCAAGCTGCCAGAATTTGTGAGCTGGAACTCTTTGATAGGAATAACCCAAAAAAGCTAAGAGGTTTTATTTTTCTTTGCAGGATGAATTTCCATACCTGGCCCCACTTGTTTCCTGATGATAGACAAAAGGTCAACTACATGGTCTCCTATCTGAAGAGAATGGCTTTAGAATGTTGCCAGCCTTACCTGACTGGTAATCCAAACATGGAACCTTGCTGGACAAGCAATTTAGAGCTATTTATCGATGAGTTACAGATCAACTTCAGCTCATGGGATGAACAAGCTGATACCGAGCTAGCTCTCAAGAAGCTAACCATGCAGGACAATCACAAGGCTACTAGATTTTTTGTAGAATTTTACAGGCTCATGGCTCTTGTCAATGACAATGCTCTCCTCTGCAAGGTGTATATGGCACAGTCAAAGGACATCAAGGACAGCCTCATCTATTTTGACAAACCCCGTACACTTGACAACCTTTGAAACCTTGTTCAGAGGATCAATATGAGATACTGGGAACAAAAGGCTGAGCAATATCTGGAGGGCAGTAATGAGCCAAAGAAAGATTTAAAATTGGACAAGCCTGGCAACAGATCCACCCTGGACAACCACCAGCAAGGTAACGGCAATGATCACAGCAGTAACAAGGACAATTTGAACCAGTCAGAGAGCAAGGACAGTAAACCTCCTCAGCCAAATGCACCCAAGTACACTAAGCACCTCAGCAAGGACAGCAAGCTCCTCCTGACAGAATGCCAAAGACACATAGACAACAACCTGTCTCTCCTCTGTGCTGCCAGTAATCACAAAGTCGCCAAATGCCCCAAGGCAACCAAGGCCCACACAACTATAACTCCTGACTCTGTCTCCCAGGCAACTGATGCTTCGGACATCAATGCTGAGGAATCAGCCAAGGTGACCAAAAACTAGTCTGCCATCCATTAGCCTCCAAGCACACCAAGAGTTGCATTGACTTGGTAAGTGCCAGTAGTGAGGTTTAAATCAATTCTTCTATTTCTCTTCATTTTCTTTAATTATTCCATTATCTGATTGGGTGACAAAATCCTCTGTAACCCACCTTGCATGCTTGATTGAATCAGCATCCACTCATAGTTTATTCCTCTTGTTCTGGAAATATAAAAAATCCCCATTATGTTTTTATTCTCCCTTAGAATTCTTTTGATCTAGTACTGCTAATTCAGTCATTACTAAATATGTTAATATAGATTTTCTGGTTATGTCCCTGTAGACAATGGGGTGTACATTGGTCCACACTGTAACAGGTCAAAACAGGTGATAATGCATTGAATGTAGTGTGATTGGTCGATTGCGAGAGTCTTTGTCAAACACTCACATGTGATGTGTAGGCCAAGGAAGTGTTTTATCTCCCCTAGATCAGTCATTTCATAATGTTTGGTTATTGCCACTTTGAGATCCTGAATCACGTTCAGAATGCTGAAAAGAGCAATATCATTGATGTAGACCAGCACGATGAGTGGGTCCCCCTGTTGTGACATTTGATAAAGATTAATACATCGCTAGAAATGTTTTTCTGGAATCTGAGTCCCTCCAGTGTATTGTTCAGGTGTGCATGCCATTGGCAACCTGCCTGCTTTAGACCATATAAGGCTTTTCTGAGGAAACACACCTTTCCCTCCTGTCTGTTTATCATGAATCCCTTTGGTTGATCCATGTATATTTCCTCATCCAAGATTCCATTGAGATATGCTGACTTGATATCAATATAGTGAATATCCCAGTCCAGCTGTGTTGCAAGTGCAAGTAATAATCTTAAGGAGTCGAGTCTTGCAATGGGAGCAAAGGTTTCTTCATAGTCAATACCAGCAGTTTGTGAAAAACCCTTGACAATGAGATGGGTGCAGTGATGGGCAATGTTCCCCTAGGTTTCACACTTTGTCACATATACCCACTTACACTTTATAGCCTTGTAATCCTCCGATAGGTTGCATAATTCCCAAGTGTCATTATTAATGAGACTGTCAAGTATACGTACCGACTACCCAGTAATTTGGCAGTGCCAACCAGACGATCAGTCTAATTCCATATGCAAGTGACCAAACCGCATACAAGTCACTTGGTAGGTTAGTCTTGGCTCGGCACGTTCACAATCCACATTCCCTATTCCTATCCCTCATCCACTCTTCCCCCTTCATTATCCATTAATCCCCACTCTGTTTATTCTTTATTTTTCAGCCTATCTCATCTTGGGACATTTCACTATTGTTTTATTTTTGGCCATGACCCTATTGTTTTATATTTGGTTGCTTGCTATTATCCTATTCTTGGCTACATTTCTATTATCCTATTTTTATTGTTCTATTCTCGCTTACATTCCTTATTCTATTCTTGATCATTGTGGACAATACCTCCACATGCTCTGCGTACCTTATTGTTCTCCATTCCTTATGCCACCCTGATTCCACATCTTGCTTCTTAACCTATATAAGTAGTGTAACTAGTGAATATTCTTCACTCTGAATATCAACTAGGTTTACACCTTCTTGCCTTCCCTCCTTCTGTCTAAATTCCCTTACTCAGGCCAACACTCTCAGCACTCTCCCAGGTATTCCTTCTGTTCCAAATTAGGGGCAGGCACAGAAAGTAGGGTGCAATGCACAAGTACATTAAAGCCATGCCACTCTGATCAGCTTGCATGACTTGGCCAATTCCTGCTAACATCAAGAAGTTGGCATTATTACAATAGTGCTCGGCTGTCAAGCTTCGGTTACTGACGGACTTTGGTACTGCCGAGGGGTGTTGGCTAGAGGTCGAGCAGACCATGGCCAAGTCCTGCAGGCCAAGAGTAGTGGCATTGGCTTCAACGTACTCATGCGTTGTGCCCTACTTGCCATGCGTGCCACCTATTTGCAACAGACAAATACTCAGGAGGATGCTGATGATGCCAGCCCGAGTCGAGGACTTAACAGAGGAGAAGAAGGTAGAAGGGCCTAAGCCTAGTTGATACCCAGAATGAGGAAATATGTACATGCATGTCCTACTTATATAGGTTAAGAAGCAACATGTGGAATAAGGAATGTGGGACAACAAGGTATGCAGAGCATGTGGTTATTGTCCACAATGGATAAAATTAGAATGAAGGGATGCAAACGGGGATAAAACAATAAACGATAGAATCATAGGGAATGGGGTCGAGGACGGGACAATAAGAGTGTATGACTATAAAACAAGGGTTGCGCACAAAGATAAAACACGGACAGGAAGTCCCGAGGTGAAACGGACCGGAGGGTGAGGACAAGGAGTGTGGATGGCAGATGTACTGAGCCGAGACCGGCGCACCAAGTGTTATGCATGCGGCGTGGACACTTGATCCTGGATATAGGATGGTTACTCGGTCGGCACTGCCGAGCAGATGGGCTTCGGTACGTGTACTTGACATCGGCCCACACATCGTTGGCATTCCCGGTGTCTGATAGAGACACTTCATTTCCTCAGTCATGGCATCTTGCCATTTATCTGCATCAGGGGTCATGATTGCATATTCATACAATGCTGGGCCACCTCTTGGTGTCACTTGTACAGCTGCAAGGTAAGACTCAATAGAGTCATTCCAGATAGCTAATGTAGATGTGAATCTGTTTGTCATGTCAGGACTTGCATTGTCTGGCTGTGGTACAATGACACATTGTTGGATATGTTTCGATTGGAATATAGGTCTTTTGGCAGATGCAGACAGTGTAGGATGGGGAATGTAGATAGGCAGCTGTGCTGGTACTGCTGGTGGTGGTTGACTGGGAAGATCAGGCAGACCAAGTGGCACTGGTGGTAGTGAGTGCTCATCTTCATTGTCACTCTCTGGTAGAGTGTCAAGTACATTTACTGAGTATCCGGTGACTTGGCACTGCCAACCAAGCAATCAGTCTATGTCCACGTGCAAGTGATGAAGCCACATGCAAGTCACTTGATACCTTGGTCTCAGCTTGGCACATCCACCATCCACATTCCTCATCCCCATCCCTCATCCACTCCTTCCTCATTCATCATCCATTAACCCCACCCCATCCACTCCTTATCCCTGTTCCTGTTCTACTTTGGGACATTTAACAGTTGATTTATCCTCGACCATGACCCTATTGTTTTATAGTCAGTCACTTCCTATTGTCCTATTCTTGGCCACATTTCTATTATTCTATTTTCATTGTTCTATTCTTGATCATTGTGGACAATACCTCCATATGCTCTGCATACCTTATTGTTTTACATTCCTTATTTCACATCTTGCTTCTTAACCTATATAAGTAGCGCATGCATGTACATACTTCCTCATTCTGGGTATCAACTAGGCTTAGGCCCCTTTGCCTTTCCTTCACCTGCTAAATTTCCCTACTTGGGCCAACATTCTCAGCACTCTCTCAAGTTCCTCTTCTGTCCCAAATTGGTGGCATGCACAGAAAGTAGGGTGCAATGCACAAGTACATTGAAGCCAAAGCTACTACTACCGGCCTGCAAGACTTGGCCAACTCCTGCCTGCATCTTTGGCATTACTGAACCCTGACATAGAGCTAGTTTGACTAGTGCAGGTGGAGATGATGGTGGGAGTGATGGAGCAGATGTGGGTTGAGATAGGACCTTTGGGGTAGGTTTGAGAGGATAGATAGATTCCTCAAAAACGATGTCAGTAGATATAATGTTAGAGTCTGAGTTTGCGTCAGCTCCAAGCTGACATAAGTCGGTCCAAGTCGTGTGTTTAGAGTCTTAAGGACTTGGCTTCAACTTGTATGTTGCGCCCTCCTCGATCATCAGTCCTTTATTTTGGAGGTTTGGAGAAGATTAGTTTGGAGTTCAGAGGGTGAGTGGGAATACTGAGTCGATATTCAAACTAAGGTATAGTACAGAAGTCTGGAGGTATTCATACATGCAGTCCTTATTGTAACTAATTAGGAATGGTCAAGAGAACAATAAGATGAACGAAAATGGGTTACAAGAGAAATATACATCTGGTGTTATAATAAGACTATTGTTCGATGAGAAAGGAAAGATGTCTGATGTCCGAGGCAATTGCTGCTGGTCAGACTCAGAGGTAATGGGGTTGGTTTGGACTTGGTTCGGAGCAGGATTCTTTATAGCACCCTATGTTGGATGTCTGATATGTCGGAGTTATATCACAGATATAACAGTGCCCCACTGTTAGGACCGAGCCTTGAGGTCCTGGTGCTTAATGGCAGCAGAACTTACTATGGGATGATTATGTGATTAGGTGTCAAAAAAAGGTATAATCGGGGACCCTTTTTTCATAGTAGTAGTCTAACCATGTTATCACCCAACACCCCCAACATTGATGACGAAGCTGCTCTGATGGAGCAGATGTGAGCAACCTCAGAGAAACTCGAAAAGGTCCAAGATAAAAAGAAGTGGAGGGCCGAGGAGGAGGCCAAAGAGCAATGGAGGGCCGAGGAGGAGGCCAAATAGAAGGCCAAGGAGGAGGCTAAAGAGGCCAAACGAAAGGCCAAGGAGGAGGTGGAGCGGAAGGCAAAGGAGGAGGCTGCAGAGGCCGAAAGAAAGGCTAAGGAAGAGGCCGATTGTTTGGTCCAAGAGGCAGCCAAAAAGAAGGCCATGGAGGAGGAAGCTGAAAAACTCCGAAAACAGAAAGAGATTGAGAGACTTCAATAGGAGGCTCAGAAGAAAGCCTCCAAAAAGACTCCTCGGAAAAAGATTGTAAAAAGCTCCACAATGATCTCGGAGCTTTCAATGATAGCAGAGGACAGGTCTGAACAGGGGGGACCTTTGGGGGTTGGGACTTGGAGGCCAACTCTGAATGTAGAAGCGGGGGGCTCAGGCCTGAGCCAGTGGGAGAAGGAGCACATTTGAATGCTCCAGCAACAGCAGATGCTCTGAGTTTATCAGGTGCAGAAGGCCTTTGAGAACTCCCAATTGAGGGAGGCAAGGGTGGATGGTGCTGAGGTGGGTCTGATGAGATTATGAGCAAGTACAGTAGGATTGAAGAATTCTTTAGGCAGCTAATTTATTTATCTCCTCAGTATGGTCAATAACTAAGTGTATATTCGGAAAATATACCTAATTTATTTATCTTACAAAAGAAATAAAAGAGGAATTAGCCCTGAGGCTTTGTACATAGTATTATACAACTCACCTCCTCAGTATGGTCAATAACTGAGGAGGGAGGCTTGCGCAGGTCGTGTCTCACCCGCATATACCTTGCAGCCA